>JAMZAV010002067.1:0-114582 GCA_024449915.1 Sweltsa coloradensis
TGACTTTGGTTATTTGGTGGTTACGTCGCTAAATTTGTCATTCACCCAGCTGAATAATGACGCGAGTTCATTCACGTGTTGTCATAAATATATATAAATAATATAAAAATAAAAAGTATAAATATATAAATTGTTTAACCTTGGCATATTTATAGTAGGTGACCATGACGCTGTTATGTTAGTAGGTACTTTTGATAGAAATTAATAAAGTGACTACTCAGGGTTTGAACCCGGGACCTTGTCTTGTATGTGAATGCAACCTCTTATTTCCGGTGAAATATAAAATGCTGACTTTCAATTATGCAATAATAAGGTAGAGTTTTATGAGAAACAGAATATTTCTTGCTGCCGTTTGTATTTTCATGTATGGACATGTCAGCGCGAAGCATTTCATGCAACTCGTTTAGAAATTTAAAAAGTTTGTCATTTTGATAGCTTATGTTGTTTAAGCCTACGACATTTCGATTCCGCAGAATTCTATTTAAATACTGAGGGTTATGAGACTTAGGCTATTGACGGTTATTCCCTTCGCGATGGTGACGTTATAATTAATTAATATCAAACCCTATTTCCAACTAAGTCGGGTAGGGGGTGGGAGGGTCCCACCAGATTCTTGGCTCCACGGGGTTATCGAAGCTGGCTAGCCATGCCTGACGCTTCTCCCACATCATCTTTTTCTTCCTCTGCGTCATCAACTTCACTTTCTTCCTCTCCTCTGTCTTCTTCCTCAGGGACCTCCACCAGTTTGTTCCATGTTTTTCGTTCTTTCCAACATTTTTCTTGGTTAATCCTTTCCCAAGCTGCATTTCTCTTTTTCAAATCCATTGCTATAACTGCTTCCCATCTCAGTCTGGGCCTCCCTCTTTTTCTCTGTTTGTTTCCTGCGTCTTCTTCATACTGTATCTTAGGGATCCTGTCCTTCTGCATCCTCTTCATATGTCCAAACCACCTCAGCCTTTCTTTCCCTAGCTTAAAGTTTAAACTCTCTACTCCTAGTTCTTTCCTTATCTTCGTGCTCCTCATCTTGTCAATCTTCGTAACTCCCATTACACTCCTTAAAAATTTCATTTCTGCAGCTTGAATTTGTCTTTCTTCTTTACCCCCAACTGGCCATGTCACTGCACCATATGTGAGTACCGGTACAAAATATGCTTTGTATATTAAAAGTTTGCATCTCCTTGGCACTTCTTTTTTCCAAAGCAGTTTCCTCACTAACTGGAAGAACCTCTCAGCGATACCAGTACGCCTTGCAATCTCCGCGTCTATTTTTCCATCGTCGGAGATTATGCTGCCCAGGTATTTAAACATATGTGTCTCTACTAGTTCTTCCCCTCGAAGTACAATCTTTTTCCTATTCCCAGATTTCTTACTTTTCCCCATAACCATCACTTCACTCTTGTCAATGCTTATCTCTAGTCCAAATTCTTCTGTACGTTCATTCCATTTCTCCACTTTCTTCTGTACCTCTTCCCATGACTTCCCCATATGAGTATATCGTCAGCATATATTAAGGTTCTAGACGACTCTGGCCCACCCATCTCCACTTTCCTCAATATCTCGTCGAGTACTATATTGAAGAGCATCGGTGACAGTACACTCCCTTGTCTAAGACCTGTCTTGACTTCAAACCAATCCGTTCTGCCATCCTTAGTTTCCACGCAACTCACATTCTTCACATACATACTCTGTACTCTTTCCACCAATCTTATATCAATCTTCTTTTTTCGGAGGCATTCCCAAACTCTCTCTCTGGGCATTCTGTCATAGGCCTTTGTAAGATCCAGAAAAACCATCCATACCTCCTCCCTCAAGCCTCTTTCCACCTTTTCTTTCATTCTCTTTTCTAGCACTTTTTCATACAACTTGGCACATTGGCAAAGTAGAGTGACACCTCTATAATTACTACACTGTTTGTTGTCACCTTTTTTAAATATTGGTACTATAATACCCTTTTCCCAATCCTTTGGAATCTTTTTATCTCTCCAAGCTGCAGTCATCACTCTGAAAATCCAGTACTCCCCGTCTTTTCCTGCTGCTTTAATCATGTCTACAACTACTTCATCTACCCCGGGTGCCTTCCCGTTTTTCATTTCCTTCAGTGCCAATTTAACTTCCGCTTCTGAGAGCTCTTCTTCCTCATCTTCTACTTCGTCTTCTTCTGCTTCACTAGGGCTATCTTCGGTAATACTTTTGTGCGCTGGTCTTCCATTCCTTAAATCCTCTACATTTAACAAACTCTGAAAATATTTTTTCCATAACGCTTTCTTCTCCTGCGAGTCGTTTGTGACGGTTCCGTTTTCTTTTCGTAGGAAATGTGATTCTAAAACTCTCCCCCTTTTCTCCTTGATAATGTTGTACAACAATTTTTTATTTCCTTGAAAATCTTCCTCCAATTTCTCTCCGAACTCCTCCATACTCTTTTCTTTTTCTCTAATCACTATTTGCTTTACCGTTTGTTTCGCCCTCACATATTTTACGACATTTTCCTCTGTATAATTCTTTATCTTCTCTTTCCACGCCAGTCTCTTATCGCGCACAGCTTCTTTGACTGTTTCATTCCACCACGGTGTTTCCTTCTCTTTTCTTCTCCCCGTTGCTCTTCCGCATACTTCCTCTGCACTAGTTACAAAGGCAGCCTTAAATCCTTGCCATTCTTCTTCGATTCCCTGAATGTCTCCACATGGCAACATTTCTCGTATCTTTTGCCTAAACTTTTCTCTTTCTTCTTTTCTTTGTATCTTCCACACCTTAATTCGCGTCTTCTTTGATCTTCTATTATTCATTACATTTTTACCTTCATAGATTTTAGCTACCAGCAATCTGTGGTCGCTATCCAATGCTACTGATGGTACAACCCACACATCTTCTAACCTCTTTTCTATTCCTTTCCCCACACAAATATAATCTATTATGGTTTCGTGCCTTGTATCCTCGTCTCCATATCCATATCTTGTTATCTTATGCTTGCACCTCTTCTTTTCAAACCAGCTATTTCCTACTTTCAAAGAGTTTCGTGCACACAATTCTAACATTTTTATTCCATCTGCATTCCTCTTTCCCCAGCCATGTGGACCCAATACTTCTTCATAACCCTTTCTATGATCTCCAACCATGGCATTGAAATCACCCATAACGATAACGCCATTTCCTTCAATGCAACCTTCTAATTCTTCCCTGAACTTGTCCTTCTCCTCAGTAGGTCTTCCGGTTTGGGGTGCATACACTTGTATGATATTCACATGTTCTTGATCTATTACCATTTCCACTTGTATAATTCTGTCACTTGTATATGCTATGCCTACAATATTTTCTTTATATTTTGGGCTGGCAATGAATCCTACCCCATTTCTTCCTTCTGTGCCTCCTGACCACATCAACTTGTACCCACCTCGTAAATCCTTTTCCCCTTTCCCCATCCACTTTGTCTCACTTAGTCCTAGAAGTTCAATTTTACGTTCAATCATTGTATCGATTAACTCTTCCATCTTTCCATTGAGCGAGACAATGTTCAATGTACCTTTTTTACTAATCTTCGCTTTCCTGTTCTCTTTAGTTTGCAATCTTTTCAGGTTTCGTTATATTAGAAATTTAAAAAGTTTGACATTTTGCTACCTCATGTTGTTTAACCCTACGATATTTTGATTCCGCAGAATGCTATTTGAATATCGTGGGGTTATGACCTGGTGGTTATGCCCTTTTGCCAAATTTGAATACTGCGGGTTATGACTTGACGGTTAATGCCCTTTTGGTAAATTTTCCAAATCTGAATCGTGACGTCATTTTGATTCCGCAGATTGGTATAGGATGTTTGAATACCGCGGGTTATGACTTTGTTGGTGCTTAAGCCCTTTTGCCAAATTTGAATACTGCGGGTTATGACTTATTGGGTGTAACACCCTTTTGGTACATTCACCTGTGATGACGCCATTTTGATTCCGCAGATTGGTATAGGGTATTTGGCTAAGTGAAAACACTTAAGAGAAGCTATTAATTAATAGCCTGTGTGACGTCATGAGGAGGCGTGGTTTATCTGAAGCTATAATAAGTATCAACAATTATCTATTGCCATGCATATGTCTTGGTAGCCGAGTGGGTAAGGCGGCGCGCTAGTAATCCAAGGTCGTCCGAGACGCTCATGGTTCGAGCCCGAGCAAAACTGTCGACTTTTTTTCCTTGCAATATTAAATCAGAAAATAATTACGAATTTAAAATTATATATCTGTGAAATCCAAAGTACCTAAAATGGTTACTAGAGCGCGTGGAGCGCGCTGCTAAGAAGTGGCGCGGGATTTGAAAATTCGTAAATGGTGACGAGGACACGGCAAAGATGACGGCGAAACTAAAATGGCGACCAAGCTAAAATGGCGCTCGACCTAAAATGGCGACCAAGATGGCGGCAAAACTAAAATGGCGCTCGAACGAAAATGGCGGCCAAGATGGTGGTCGACCTAAAATGGCTGTTGAGCGAAAATGGCGGTCGACCTAAAATGGCGGCTGAACAAAAATGGCGGCCAAGATGGCGGCCAAGCTAAAATGGCGGCCGGAAACAAAATGGCGGCTGGAAATTCAAAATGGCGGACGGAAACACGTGACCGGAAACAAAATGGCGACCGGAAACAAGATGGCGACCGGAAACAAGATGGCGGCGATGACGTATTTCCGGTCACGTGACCGCCGCCATATTGATTCCGGAATATTCCGCGGATCGTTGTCCTCGGAACCTTAATTTATATCTACTGTTAACCTTGCAATCTCTACTCGAATTTCGTACTGGCTATGTTTTCCTCAGTATTGTATTCGTTTCAAAACATGTTTTTTAAGTTTTTAAATACAATCTATAAATAAAGAATATTTCCTGACCGGGGCATCGAACCTAGGACTTCCACATTCCGGGTTTAATGGTGCATTAGACAACTTGACTAGTAAAACGCCAAAGTCGTTGTTAGACGAGTGAGCTAGTCATGTGTTGAGTACCCGGGAAAATTTGCATTTAATTTCTCGATTTGGTTAGTCGGGAAACACTCCTGTAGGTGTAATAGTTATTATTTACCACAATAGGGAATATTCCACTTGATATTTTATATTTTATTTTAATTCTTATTCATGTCTTAATAGTCACTGCACTTTTTTTTATTTAAAAAAAATGTTTTTTGTGTAATTTAAACAAGAAGTAAATTGGACCCCCAGTTTGCGCGCCAAAAACGAGCGTGCGCCATCTTTGGACGGTACTACGTCATAACTGTGGTGAGTCAAGGCCAATTGGAAACTAAATGTACGTTTGTTTGTACATATTTACATACAGACGGCGGTGCTCGCCCATCCGCTCAACACAAACAACTCCACAGGGATGTACATTTTCACCGTCTTTTGTTTTTCTTTTTTCGTATGTGACAGGAGATTTCGCGAGATCATTGTGATGAAGAATAACGAGCATTTTGTCTTGAATTTTTGCATAGCCTAGGACTATCATGGTATTCTTTATCTACAATAGGCTTTAATTAGTCATCAAAGTAAGGTTTTTGTGCGGGATGTGTGTCAGAACATGAACGTGCAGGCCTAGGGTTGGCAAGTTAAGCCTAGGGCTTGTCAAGTGAGTAATTTTAGTATTCACATACCAATGCCTATATCCTACAGGAACGATTGGCCTTGACTGTTGTATTATAAATAATTTTCTTAGTCTAGGCCTAGACCTAGGACTGTTTCAGTTTTGTTTTTTGATTGCAATGTCAACTTTTCTCGTTTTCTGGCTAGGCGTTAAATGTAAAATGTCCGCCATCTGTTTACATTACTGTAGGCTACGCTAGGCGCTGCTTTGTTTAAAACACCGCCGTTTTGATGTATATCTCGATCCTACTATAATACTATTCCAACATCTTTGGTCTGGATGTATGTTTATCCAGACGGCGTTGGATCAACACAGTTCTGACGTCACAGTCGTTTTTGCCGCTTTAAAAAAGTGCTGCTTTTAAAACGGCTATAAATCACTGGATTATTATTTCACGGAAAAACAAAGTACATATTTGTAATCGGGACGAAATACTTCTTCTAAAAAATCTATTCGTACAGTATTTGGCGGAAGTGGAATATTCCCTATTCAGAAATGAAAATGTACCCGTCCTGGTGGTCAAGTGGTTAAGACGCTCGCCTGGAATGCGGGAGACCCATGGTTCGAATCTCGTGTGACAACTCAAGTATACTCATTTAAATATTATTCATAATTTACTTATTGAAACAAATATTTCATACAATAACTATTTCAGCCAATTATATTTTATTTTATTACTATTATTATTATTCCAATTCATCAGCCACGTGTGCATAATATAATATACAAATCCAGTGTTTATTCTCCACGCGCGAGTGACTACAGTGATTCTTTCAACTTTTGACTCAGTTACAATCTCGAAGTGTGGGAACCTGATCTGCGACGGACTATCTTGAAACATTTGCGCAGTCCAACTTGCACGTGCGGTCATAGATCCGCAATTTCTGCGACACTATTGCTTGCTTATATGTGTGGGAATACCATCCAATTTCTACTTGATAGCAACAACTTGCATCACCCAGTGACATCACTATCGCTTCGAGCCGAGCGATAATTCACGGAAGCGTGAGTTTGGAATGTAAACCCCCGGATGTCACGACTTCTCCGCAGTTAAATATAAAAAACAATGCATTTTACCCCTCCCGGGGTAGAATTGGCCCAGAGCATGGCTCTGCTAATCGTAAAAGGCGATTCAAGAGAAAAAGTCCACCTTGCAAACATTAGCTAGCAAGAAGGGTAGTATATTACTCCCCGAATCTAGAGGCGAGCTCTGGCAATCGTCGCCAGGGACCTTGCCCCCTTCCCTTGACGACCCCCCGGCGACGATGACAAAGACAATGACACCACGAACAATGACAAAGACAATGACGACCGCGACGTGAGAAACACCCCTTCCTCCCCTTTTCCGTGGCTGGTTCTGACCAGCATGGGCCCCTTTTCCTCCCCCCCCCCTAGGTTAGAGTGGTGCATTATGACCTAACGGTTGACGCGTCCTTAATCCAAATAAAAAAAACCTCAACTTCCCATACTTATACTCCGTCACCATGACGTCAGTCAAAATTAGACCAATCAAAACACTTAGTTTGTCAGAACTTTTGGTCAAATGTACGCGAGAGGAACTACTACTTGACAGTCTTCAAACTGCTGACCAGGCGGTAACTACGCTGGGCGAGGGTCTGGACTCTGGACTTCCGCATTTTCGGGACTCTTGGCTGTGGACACGGACGCGGGCACCATGGACTGGGCCAACATCCACTAGCCTACCTAAGGGCTATCTACAAATCTACACTAATAAACAACAACTACACAACGAATAAACGGCGAAGCGCTATTACGGTAAAAACAAACTTTCTATAAATAAATAATCTACGAATACGAACGTTTATAAAATGGCTGATTTAAACTATTAAAACTATTGAACATTGATAAAACTTTGAGAACATTGATAAAACTTTGGGAACATTGATAAAACTTTGAGAACTTTTAATATTGCTAAACAGTGAGAATTTGTATTGGTATTGTAAATGTTACTTGATTTGATTCATTATAATTGTATTTTGAAACTGTTATTTTAATTGTGTTTAAACCTTGTTGCTTCTCCCACTCCCACTCCCATTTTTGATTTTCAGTTTTCTTGATTTAAATTCACACAGTTGGCAATAGTCAACCAGCTGAGGAGCCGGGCATAAAATATAGTAAGTTTCAGAGGTTTGTCATACTGTGTTAACTCTCATTTATTGTTGACAATTTGACAGCATATTTTATGTTTTTATTTTTGGATAAATTTAAATAAATACCTAGTTGAATTAGTAAGTATTTGTTCACCCGGTTGGGGCGGACTTCTTAAATTTCTGAATTGTAGTAAATAATCATTATTTGCATTTAAGTTTGATAATAATATATATATAGATATAAATAATATGGTTTTAAGTTTAGTTGGTATAAGGGCGCGTCACCTGTAAGGCCACAATGCGCCACTCTAGCCTATGGTAGGCTAGAGAGGCCTAAGGTAGGGGGAAGAAAAGGAATATTACCGGGTATTCAACACATGGCCCACTCACTCGTCTATCAACAATTTTCGCGTTTTCCTAGTTCTAGAATCAATATTGGACGATGATGGAAATTCCCTATCTAGTAAAGGTTTGTTTTAGGCCCCGATAGCTCAGTTGGTATAGAGCACCGAGAAACAGCCTGATGTCCTGGGTTAGATCTACAGTCGATACAAACTTTCACGACAATTATTGATGTCTTTCAAAAACTATTTATAATTGCAATGTTTACGCTTGTGTCACATTTCACACTGTGGTGTTTGAGAAGACAACTTGATCGCACTAATTATACTAGAATGCTGGAACAGAATCATTTTGTTTTAGTACCTGAAGGCTACGAGCTTATTGAAGGCATGGGAGTCTTCAGGAAGGTCAACGAAGAACATAGATTCTTACACGCGGTCAAAAAATGTCGTGAAGATGGTGCAGAGATCATGGTGCCCGACACAGTTGAAAAGAAGGCTTTGCTGCGTACGTTCATGTCAATAGAAAAAGTAAATATACAGACTGGCTTCTATGCTTGGGTAGGAATCCATCGAGAAGGTGATGTATGGCATACACTTCAAGGTAAGTAGTAACCGAAACACTGATAAAACCAGAAATAATCAAACACTAAGAAAACGCCAGTCGTTGAATGACGATCGATCAAGCAATGTATGATTCGTTGCATTTTGCATTATTTTGACCTAGTTGTTTATAATTGGGCATCTCGCATACAACATCAGCTAATAATTTTTTTCATGATTCGTGGAAGTTTTGTATCTAGGATATTACTTTTATCAAATGCTTTCATGAGGTATTTTGTTGTCAATGTCGATAATTTTGTGTTAGTTATTTTTTAAATATGTCCATTTCATTTGCCCCATTTGAACCAAAGTTCTTTAGAAAGCAAACAGTTTTGAAATAATGGCAAGTAGAATTTGGAAACCGACACATTTCCGAATTTCCGGGACACGAAAAATATCGACGAAAAATCAGGACAATCCGGATGTTCAGGACGTGTGACAACCCTAAAAATGTGCATGACTTTAAAAGAAAAAGTTTAGGAATTTGATCGTCTGGATAGTACTCTGTAAAATTATTTTATAGTAGGTTAAATTATTTATAAGTATTTGTTTCCCCATCTGGGACCGGGGTGGAATTTGGCCCAGTCGTAGGTAGTATCCCCCCCCTCCCCCAAATACAGAAATGTGTAAAAAAAAAAACGGCAGCCAAGCTCTCCTTCAAAAGTCTTTGGCTGTGAATGTTGTGAGAACAACTAGATATAATATAACACTCAATTTTAAATATAATGTAGCGATAGTTCTAACACAACAAAAAATAACTTCTCGAGGGTAAGGCACAGTAAGTAGGCAGTGCTGCTACCTATCGGGACCTTGGTGAGGCATAAGGCGTTTCATTCAAACAGGCTGGAGCGAGGGCCGGGTTGTCACAGCTTTTATTGAATTTAAATGGTTTAAATGGTTTAAATAGTTTTGGTTTAAGTTTTGAAACTAAAAGTGATTGCGCCTAAGGTACATCTAAGTGAGGTCCAAGTTTCATAGTTCTAAGATGTACCGTTTTCTCTGTAGACTTTTATCCCTAGCTAGCTAGCTAACTAACTAACCAACCAACCAGCCAGCCGGAAGGTTTTCTACCATTTTGAGGCACTTTTTAACACAGAACGGGTTATCGGATAGGGCTGATTTTTATTTGTAGGTCATGGACCACATATCAGGTCATAAACCGAGTTTCAAGATTGTAGATATTTCGGGGCGGCGTGTGCAGATAGCTGAAAACCCCCCAACTCGGGTAGGAGTAAACAGGGTCGAGTTAGTCATTACTAGCAGTCGCGTGAGCTTGGCTGCGGGCGAACGTCCGTCTCCCTAGAATTAGATGACACTGGGCAGTGGTTTCAAGATGGTAGAACCTAAGCAACCCTAATTTTTTATTATTTTTTTTTATTTTATTTTTTTTATTTTTTTTTTTTTATTTTTTTAAATATAATTTTTTATGTATTTTTTTTAGAGGGTGGACAATTGGCATAAGTGTGACCTTTGTAACCAAAGAGTACCTAGTTTTATTTTCGGTTTTTTGATATAAAATGGCTAACGTCTGGGGTATATCCGCAAATTTGAGGCCGAACCTAGGACAAATTGCGACAGAAGCGAATTTGGTATCATTGGATTCAGGAAAAAAACTAAGTACCCCATAAAGAATCCCCTAAAATCCCCATAGGGTGGGTGGGTCTAATTATCCCCTAGATGAAAATGTAATAAAATGTAATGAAAAGGAATAATATTTTTGAAACCTAGCTACCATAGTATCTAATCAAAGCTTATTTAAGGGTGTTTCAAATAAAATATATTTTAATTGTTTAAAATCAATTTCCTGGCCAGCAGAGGTCAATGAAGGTAACATTTTGTATTTTTTTAATATAATTTGGTAAAAGATTTTTCTATTGTCACAATGAGGTTTATTGATGGTCACAATGTTGTTAATAATTAGGAAATAGGTTACGCTCGATTAAGAATAAGTCGATCATGGCAGAAAAAGGTTATTATTAGGATCATGATTGAACCTACGAGTATGTAGTCAAAAATCCGTTTACTTACGTTTAGGCGTACAAAAATCAGGTTACGGAATAATTTACCGATAGAGGTTTCTCACGTTATACGTATCAAGACTATATTTTGGGACGTACCTGGATCAAAACCTTACTTTAACATCCTTACTGACGGTTTTTCTCATGGAACAGTAAAGATAGCGGCTAAAAGAGGAGATGAACTGGGAAAAAAATAGCCCTGACCTTAACAAATTGCAACAGAAATGGTTCTTTTTGCATCGGATTCAGAAAATAATCCTATGTAACATACTCAAAGTGTCAGAAAATCTAAGGTGTTGAAATTAGTAAAATTTGCATATGAACTTTCATAATTAAAAAAAATTATTTTCAATTTCTTAAGGTTTGGAATACCATCATTCTCACTTATAACAAATAAGTTAAGCTGAATCAGCATACAAGTAGCTAGTTCAGATGTTATTTGAAGGATATAAATGCATATAATTAAATTATTTAATTAAATATATTACATACTCTGATTAAAATTAATATGAACTCTTGGCGAATATCAAATATTAATCCTATCAACGTAACACAAATTATAACAGCAGAGGCAAAGTAACATTTCATGTAAAATGGCAATTATTTACGGTTTGTGTAATTGATTAATGATAAGCAATGCATTAATTAATCTTATATAAAAAATGAAAATACTCGCCATCGGTGTTTTGTAAAATAAACCTGTATCATGGGAGGCATCTTAACAAAATATAATTATTTGTTTTATTTATCTATTAGTGTGGCTCAGTCATTAATTTGTTTTTGGGTTTATTACTCCTTACAATGCAGACGGTCGCGGGTTCAAATTCCGGTTCAGCCCGAGTTCTAAACTCTCAAATTTACTTTCATCCATCAATGTGATATTATGCGCATATGAAAACGGTGACTTGAAGCCATCCTAGGAATGAAAGCGACAGACATAGTAATAACAATTATTGTGTAATGTAGTCTATTAATTGTTCTTGGAACTGAGTAGGTAGACAATAAATGCAATTAAATGAATAGCAATGAATAAAATGCAGATTCATTACTACAAGGGCTATGCTTTACGTAGAGAACCAGCCCAAGAACAACTTGCCCCTTTTCAGGTGGCTTATTTTATACATTGTGGGTGTGAAGATAGACGAGTTGGGGGGGGGGGTGAGGGGTTAATTAGTATCGATTAATCCATCGTGACTCAAACCCAGATATTGATGTATTTTGACATAAGGATAAGCCACAAAGGAAAAATTATATCAGAATTGCCTACTGGTTGCGTACATGCCAGTCCATCATCGTGTAACCGTGAACCACCACTGTCAGTTACAACACAGTAAATTTCAATACAGGAAGTTTGTATAATTAAATTATTGATAAGTAGATATTTTTTGAAATGCCGAAATATCGCGTAAAGGTATCCATTCAAATTGAAATAAGAAGATTCTGACTGTTTTCCCCCTAGGTTAGCTTGATAGTCATGCAATGAAATAAATAAAACTTGACTTGTATGCGATATAGTTTCAATATTATTGATTATTTGAACATAGGAAACAAAGCGTTATAAAATACATATAAAATCGATTCGTATCAAGTTTTGAACCTAACACAATAATTTAAAATTTCACTGATTGCACCACAATATAAACCGTAGAAAAGCGACTGAAGGATTTGAATATGACTTGGAAGGATTTAATGAATTACATATACTTGGGAATAAAAAACATTTTCACTCCATTGGCCCCACAATATGAAATCTCAATTAAATGCGTGCATATTATTCCATTATATTGTACATAAAAGACCAAACAAACATCACGCCATCTATTTGTAATATTCATTGAAAGTAACACTTTTCTTTACATAGTAATGAATGTAAATCACTTATTTACTATTTTTAAATTTAAGGACGTTATCACATTAAGTTTATATTGTTGGCTAACGTCCACAGTTAGTTATAGTATATCGGTTGTATCCACACGTAATATTTACATAGTGACACGATTATTAATAATTAAACAAAGGGACTATTGCATACTTCCTGTTTGTATTTGTTTGGCTTATTTAGTGTTTAGAGTTTTTGTAATACGTTTTCCGACAATTTAAAAAGTTGCATGCACATAATGATTTAGTGCGAAATGAAGCGTATTTTTAAAACAATTGGGAATATTTTGAATGTCGAAAATTTATTTGTGCAATAAAGATAAACTTTTGTTTACATCTACCACTAATGGATGTTTCTGGGCACTGATAACCTAAGTGTCATGTGCCCGTAAACAACATTAACTAACTAATGGATATTTGCATTATTTGCCATTTTACAATATAAAATAGTGTACATTATAGGCAAGGCTTATAGCGCAACTCCCCTCAGCCAGACGGATGACGATTGACAATGCTGAAAACATGAGATGAGAAATATGAAAAAAGAAGCTGTCCAGTCTCTATGTAATATTGATCAATTATAATTATTTATAAGCATAATTAGTCTAATAAACCAATGTATTTGTATTAATTTTATTGCATAGATGATGCTTGCCATACATACATGCATATCAGATATCGGTGAAATCAGATCTGAATATTTAACTTTGCAAAAGATAAAGCGCAAATAATTTACACTACAATAAGAAGGTCAAGACTCAAGATAACTGACATTCAATTAATTTTGTAAAAATGTTATTCAAATCTTAAAATACTTTTCAAGTGCTATCTCCCACGTTTTAATCTTAATCCAAATCTACCATTTTATTTTCGAATATATTAATTTTAAAAAACAAAAAGCAAAAATGATATTCATTTATTTAAAGTAATTAATTAATCGCTAATTAATGAAAAATTAGGAGTAGGCCTAGGTAGTGACAGATTTGTGTTTATCGTGTTACGTCGTTATTTATTTCTCTTAGGCCCATGGAATTATTTCGTGTGGCATTACATAGAATAGAAAACTCCAGAACGTCATACAAAAATAATAAAAATAATACATTTTTATGAAACCCATTTGTTTATCAATTAGTTACATTTAAATTTATATTTTTGTTAGTGTTTCTAGAGTTTTTTTTTTTAAATATCAGTTAGTTTACTTAGTTAGACGTCCAATATTTCATTTCAGTTAAAATTTCCAATTTTATTCGACGCAATTAAAATTTTAATTAATTTAATCAATTAACGGAATGTACAATTAAAAATGTCAACTAAAACAAATTCTTACATTTATATTCAGTAGCTACTTCAAAGTAGCTTATTTACTAAAAAGTTTGTATATAGACTTACAATTAATTTTTATTCATATTCCTTATTAAACTTTATATGCAAATTTGATAAATTTCGACACCTTAGATTTTCCGAGACTCTGAATCCGATGCAAAAAGAACCATTTCTGTTGCAATTTGTTCAAGTTGAAAATGTATTTCATTTCCTCTATAACGCCAGTCCGCGTTCAGTGTGCTCTGTGTTGTCGTCCTTATTGTAGTAGTATTACCTGGAACAACAAGACCGCAGACGCATTCCTGAACTCCTTTCAAGACCTTTTTCTTTCACAACATGTTTCCGAACCTACCCGCTGGTCTAAAACGATCCCTCATTGACCTTATCCTCTGTAATGACCCACACCTAATAAAAGAGGCCCTCGTCATTCCCGGGGTGAGTGACCACCACGCAGTCCTAACAACTCTCAAATGTAACAAACCCAAAATCAAAACAGTGCAGAAATAAGCTTACAAATACAAAAATGCAAATTGGGATTTAGTGAATTATTTCAGAAACGCCTACTGACCATTCACTTGCAAAGAAATAGTATAGAGACAACATGGAACTCTTGAAAGGGGATCTTCTGGGAATGTATCATTTCAGCAATACCCATAACAAAAATCAATGGCAGACAGCGACCGCCGTGGATCAATCAAAACATTATAAAGCAAATTAAGGGGATATTTCACTGAAAATGTTGGAAAATACAGATTTTTGGCTTTTTTATTTTTTTATTTTTTTATCATATTTGACGTTGTTATTTGTTGATTACATAAATTTATTTTATGATGATATGATTCTTAAAGCATTAATGTTTTTTCTTTAGCGCTGCATACTATTTTGCATGGGAAAATGGCTTATCGGTACTGATATTAGGCCTAATCTAGGGCTGTATAGGGTGTTATTCATAACTTTTTATTAAACTTTAAAGAAGCCTAGATTAACAGGTTATAAAGGACCAGTGACTTTATGTTAAATAAATTAACTGAAGCTTTAGTATAGTGTTACACTCAAATTTACAAAAAAACAACATAAATAAACTTTAAATGCTATTATCTCGGAACTTTTATTTTAGCACATTTGCTAACATTTTTTCCTACTTCTTCTACAGTTTTTAAGATTGAAGGTTAATTTTTTACCATGCTCACAAGTCTTATTCTGACAAATTCGCCAGCCTTATTTTTGATGAGATCCATAGCTTTTTAATTAAAATATGTTAAATATGGATTTGCTACAAAAATCATGCATTTTCCAACAATACAAAGAAAAAAAATCATATATAGGCCTTACCAAACATAAAAAATTATCAAATCCCTCTGGTGAATGTTTAGACAAATTGTTTTTTAATCAAAAACACTTTAAACTATAATTAACAAGAGGTCGCTGGCGCGACCTCTTGCTGTGCCTTCCCGCGCCAGTCCTTTCCACCGCATGTTCCAATGTAACAAAAGACTTACTGGCGCTTGTTGTTACCAAAGAAAGCAGAGTAATGAAACTTTATTTTTCTCAAATTAATTTGTTGAAAATCTTAATGAAACAAAAATCTGAACACCCTCAAAATATCAGTGTGGTAAAATATTACAACTTTTGCAGAACAATAATTAATAAAAACAAAAATGTGATGCTACCTAATACGATTACCCAAATAAAACATAGGTCAATTTATTACTCATCAGGATACATACGTCCTTGGGAAATGATTTTTTTCTGTAAATGGCCTACCGCCGTTAACTGTAGGGCGCAATCAATCCCAAAGGCATACATATTATACTAGGGAAACGCCAAAGTCGTTGTTAGACGAGTGAGAGAACCATGTGTTGAGTACCCGGGAACATTTGCATTTAAATTAGATAATTATATCGTGGAAAAAATAATAGTGTTTTTAAGTTTTGTTTGTTTGTATAAGAACACGTCAACTGTAAGGCCATAATGCGCCACTCTAGCCTATGATAGGCTAGGGAGGCCTATAGGTAGGGGGAAGAAAAGTAATGTTAGTAAGTACTCACCACATGGCTCATTTCCGACACTTTTGTGACCGTTGAGAGACAATGACGATTTCTCAACGGATTTGTCCTCTAAGAAGGTTTTATAAAAAATTGAGCACACATGCCCCTCGCGAAAGTGTGGGCATACTCCGCCAGGGCCTTAAATCCAATATGGCGGCCATTTACCACATCTGACACTATCTTTGCAATGGTTTAGCCTAGAGTATCGCGTAGTATGTGGTTTTTATGGTTTTGAGGGTCGAGGAATTCGTTTATGAAGTCGGTTTGGCTATTAGACCCATTTTTGAAGCATCGAATCCAAGATGGCCGCCGATTTGCAGCTTGGATTACCCAGTTTCTCGAAATCGTAGTAGAACTTTCATATAAGACTCAAATGAAAGCCCTGTTCTCATAATTTTGAATAATTGACAGTAGAGCTACCAGAAAGTGCTCATAAATCTAATAATTGGTCAAAACTTCAATAATAATACGAAAATATGTGCTCCTTTTATAGACAATAATTTAGCGATTTTCTAAAGTGCTGTGATAAGAGTGGCTATGGCACATGAATTGAGAGACAATGACGATTTCTCAACGGATTTGTCCTCTAAGAAGGTTTTATAAAAAATTTAGCCCCCATGCCCCTCGCGAAAGTGTGGGCATACTCCGCCAGGGCCCAAAATCCAATATGGCGCCCATTTACCACATCTGACACTTTGTTTGCAATGGTTTAGCCTAGAGTATTAAAGTATCGAATCCAAGATGGCCGTCGATTTGCAGCTTGGAATACCCAGTTTCTCGAAATTTTCATATACGTCTCGAATCCCTGTTCAAGTTAATTTGAATAATTTATAGTAGAGCTATGACAAATTCTGTACGAAGCACAACTTTCACAATTAGTGCACTCACTACATGCACCATTACTGTTCGTCCGAATCTGTTGACTCTCCACACTCACTTCTCTCATCATCGCTGCCACTATCTTCACCTCTGTCATCTGGACAACCACGAGTTTTGAGCTGCTGGGGCAAGGGGGGTAGGGTGTGGCGCACTGGTCGGCTCTTCCCATTTAAAATTTCCCAGCCATGACCAAGGGGGGACGGATGATCTAGCAGCTCGTAATGGAGCTGGCAATACACAATGTAATTCGTCCTTTGCACATGGAGATCCAACGAGTCGTCATCAGGTGGGAGTCGAATCGTACTCTTGTTCTTCATTTTGTGCCACTTCGAAGCTCTGGCTTGCGCGCAGGTAGTATCTGCACTTTCAGCATAGACTTTTGAGAGAACAAATGCTTTCATATTTGCTCTGACTTCGTCCTCTAGCTCCAGACTTTCACCTACTCTTACAAGAAGCTCTCTGGCCTCTGAGTCAATAATGAATTTCTGCAATATTTGTTTTTTGCCATGCCCATAGAACCCTGATGTGTGGCCACTGCCTGTAATGACATGTAGAGGTATGATGACATCGGCGACCTCTGCTGACAGAAGGGCATTGCAGTTGATTATTGAATGTTTGCGTTTTATCAGCAGGTCTCCTCTGAATTGTTGTGAGTCATAAGCTGCTTGTACATATACATCTGTATCCTAGCTGTCTAGAACAACTGCCCCAGTTTAATTCCCAGCTCTCAGCTTGGCATACGTTGAAAGCAGCATTGTGTCTGCTTCTGGATGCTTGAAGACGTACTCATCGCTCGGCACACCAGTGGTCAGGTTAGTTGACGTATTGTCTTCACAATATATGACACCACTCCGAAGCTGACCAATTTTTGCTTTCATCTGTTCCTTCACAAGTCTCTGCAGTCTGACCTTATTTCCTGAATTGACCACGAGCTTATTGAATTCAGCAGCTCCTGGAAACGCGTCTTCAGGCTTAGGGAAAACATTTGGGATGTGTAGGTGGTTTGCTGCCCGTCGATCGTGCTCATCATCCTTGATGCTAATAAGAGTATGATGAGACGTGCATCAGCGTGGCGTGAGAGAATTATCGAGCATATCTAATCAAGGTAGTCACTCCAGTGGTACCTCGAGCCGTCCCGTTTCCTAGCCTCACGGTCCTCTGGTCTGGGGGTGGCTAATCGACAGATCATCCCCATATCTACAAGACTGGCGTGATCCCGTGGTTTCTCTGCAATTGGTTCTAAATTAAATATATCTCGTAACTTGCTCTTCGCAGTCTTACGCATTGAACCATCGACATTGTAAATTGAGAGGCACTCCTCAGTCACTCTCCCTACAAGGGCTGACTCAAGTTCAATTTTACCTGATCTCTCTGCAAGCTCAAACAGGGCCACTAGCACTGACCTCTCCATCTGGGCCACTTTCATGGGTGTACTAGATGATGTACAGATCTGCTCAGTAGCGAAATTCGGCCTCTTATTTCTGTGGATGGTTGCAGTTAAAGACTTCGTTTTGGTGAAAACTTGCTCTTCCAGAAGGGTTTTAATCTGAACCTTACCATGCACAAGAGCCGTCTTAAGGTCAAGCAATAGCTCTGGGGAGGCTACCAGGCCAGACTGCATTGACCTCAATGTAGGTAGCGAGATGTCAAAGGGCTCAGCACAAAAATCTTTCATGCATGCCTGCAGATCCTGAATTGCCTTCTCATCCTTCGTCATTCTCGATGGTTGGCACTCAACATGCTTTCTATAGCGATGCTGGCATTTGAGATTTCGATTGACAGTCGTCATCACCCTTGCGACGTTGTTTGCGTTCCTGGTTGTTAAAAACAGTTGCTTCTCATTCAGCAGAAGCTAAAGCCATCCTTGCTTAAGCTTAGAGTTGAGATTCATTGTTGTTTCTATCCAAATATCCAATGGTTGGCAAGAGAAAGGTAGCCCTGTCATCGATTGGGCGAAGTGATCATTAAAGAAGGTCATTTGTTCGTGTGAAAGTGAAGAGAGCATCACCCAATATTCTGGCCACCACCGTCCATAGTAATGGTTGTCATATGCCATTAGTCCGGGCAACATGTCATATGTTGATGATAAATACTCTGATCCATTTCTTGCATGACACGCATCTATATTTTGGCTGAGAGGGTCCGACATCTCCAAGAACGACACCCAGAAGTCTCCCATGTCTGTTTCAGGTTTTGCATATACTCTGTTAATTAGCTCCTCCACGCCATCATCATCCGTAAGGTCACTGAGAGCTTTCTGTAGAACATCATGAGACTCGGCGAGTGCATTAGGCAATATGCTGAGGTTCTTTTTTATGTCAGCTGACAGTTCCTCCTGCTCAAGAATATCTTGTAATCTTCTTTGGATAAGAGCTTCTCTCCAGAGCATTATGCAGCGCACACCCCGCCGATAGTGTTTCCCTCGCAGTGCTTGGTCAACAGACCCATCCACTACTACCCCTGCCGATACGAGAGTGTCCGCCATGCCAGACCCCTTGAATCGTTTGTACATAGCATAGATATAGGACATCTGCTGGTGAAATGCGCCGAGAATCGGTATTATTTCCTTAAACAGTTCTGGATTCTCCGCCTTGAGTTGTACGATGGTCTTGTAGGTGGGTATGTCACCGACGAGAAAGGAAAATGGAATATTCTTCTCGCTCATCGCCCCTTCTAGTTTCACCATGATGTCATGCATCACTGACTTGCTTGGAGGCTCAGGGTAAGTCGTGTGATAGTAAGGCTTGCTCTTGTTTGGTGGTGGATGGCAGCAAGACTGGGAACCACTGTATGCTGGGACTTGCTGCTCGTGAGGTTGTGGTCTAATACCATAATTATCTGCGCGCGACAGCGCATGTATCAACTGAGCGGTCACGCTGTGAAACGGTGCCATTTACTGATGGATCAACCTTTGGACGAGCTGGGGACTCACTTTCACTGTTAGGGGGGCCCTGGCGGAGTATGCCCACACTTTCGCGAGGGGCATGGGGGCTAATTTTGTTATAAAACCTTCTTAGAGGACAAATCCGTTGAGAAATTGTCATTGTCTCTCAATTCATGTGCCATAGACACTCTTATCACAGCACTTTAGAAAATCGCTAAATTGTCTATAAAAGGAGCACATATTTTCGTATTATTATTGAAGTTTTGACCAATTATTAGATTTATGAGCACTATCTGGTAGCTCTACTGTCAATTATTCAAAATTATGTGAACAGGGCTGTCATTCGAGTCTTATATGAAAGTTCTACTACGATTTCGAGAAACTGGGTAATCCAAGCTGCAAATCGGCGGCCATCTTGGATTCAATACTTTTAAAAATGGGTCTTATAGCCAAACCGACTTCATAAACGAATTCCTCGACCCTCAAAACCATAAAAACCACATACTACGTGGTACTCTAGGCTAAACCATTGCAAAGATAGTGTCAGATGTGGTAAATGGCCGCCATATTGGATTTTGGGCCCTGGCGGAGTATGCCCACACTTTCGCGAGGGGCATGGGGGCTAATTTTGTTATAAAACCTTCTTAGAGGACAAATCCGTTGAGAAATTGTCATTGTCTCTCAATTCATGTGCCATAGACACTCTTATCACAGCACTTTAGAAAATCGCTAAATTGTCTATAAAAGGAGCACATATTTTCGTATTTTAATTGAAGTTTTGACCAATTATTAGATTTATGAGCACTATCTGGTAGCTCTACTGTCAATTATTCAAAATTATGTGAACAGGGATTTCATTCGAGTCTTATATGAAAGTTCTACTACGATTTCGAGAAACTGTGTAATCCAAGCTGCAAATCGGCGGCCATCTTGGATTCGATACTTTTAAAAATGGGTCTTATAGCCAAACCGACTTCATAAACGAATTCCTCGACCCTCAAAACCATAAAAACCACATACTACGCGGTACTCTAGGCTAAACCATTGCAAAGATAGTGTCAGATGTGGTAAATGGCCGCCATATTGGATTTTGGGCCCTGGCGGAGTATGCCCACACTTTCGCGAAGGACATGGGGGCTAATTTTGTTATAAAACCTTCTTAGAGGACAAATCCGTTGAGAAATTGTCATTGTCTCTCAATTCATGTGCCATGGACACTCTTATCACAGCACTTTAGAAAATCGCTAAATTGTCTATAAAAGGAGCACATATTTTCGTATTATTATTGAAGTTTTGACCAATTATTAGATTTATGAGCACTATCTGGTAGCTCTACTGTCAATTATTCAAAATTATGTGAACAGGGATTTCATTCGAGTCTTATATGAATGTTCTACTACGATTTCGAGAAACTGGGTAATCCAAGCTGCAAATCGGCGGCCATCTTGGATTCGATACTTTAAAAAATGGGTCTTATAGCCAAACCGACTTCATAAACGAATTCCTCGACCCTCAAAACCATAAAAACCACATACTACGCGGTACTCTAGGCTAAACCATTGCAAAGATAGTGTCAGATGTGGTAAATGGCCGCCATATTGGATTTTGGGCCCTGGCGGAGTATGCCCACACTTTCGCGAGGGGCATGGGGGCTAATTTTGTTATAAAACCTTCTTAGAGGACAAATCCGTTGAGAAATTGTCATTGTCTCTCAATTCATGTGCCATAGACACTCTTATCACAGCACTTTAGAAAATCGCTAAATTGTCTATAAAAGGAGCACATATTTTCGTATTATTATTGAAGTTTTGACCAATTATTAGATTTATGAGCACTATCTGGTAGCTCTACTGTCAACTATTCAAAATTATGTGAACAGGGCTGTCATTCGAGTCTTATATGAAAGTTCTACTACGATTTCGAGAAACTGTGTAATCCAAGCTGCAAATCGGCGGCCATCTTGGATTCGATACTTTTAAAAATGGGTCTAATAGCCAAACCGACTTCATAAACGAATTCCTCGACCCTCAAAACCATAAAAACCACATACTACGCGATACTCTAGGCTAAACCATTGCAAAGATAGTGTCAGATGTGGTAAATGGCCGCCATATTGGATTTTGGGCCCTGGCGGAGTATGCCCACACTTTCGCGAGGGGCATGGAGGCTAATTTTGTTCTAAAACCTTCTTAGAGGACAAATCCGTTGAGAAATTGTCATTGTCTCTCAATTCATGTGCCATAGACACTCTTATCACAGCACTTTAGAAAATCGCTAAATTGTCTATAAAAGGAGCACATATTTTCGTATTATTATTGAAGTTTTGACCAATTATTAGATTTATGAGCACTATCTGCTAGCTCTACTGTCAATTATTCAAAATTATGTGAACAGGACTTTCATTCGAGTCTTATATGAAAGTTCTACTACTTTCGAGAAACTGGGTAATCCAAGCTGCAAATCGGCGGCCATCTTGGACTCGATGCTTTAAAAAATGGGTCTAATAGCCAAACCGACTTCAGAAACGAATTCCTCGACTCTCAAAACCATAAAAACCATGCATACTACGCGATACTCTACGCTAAACCATTAGCAAAGATAGTGCCAGATGTGGTAAATGGCCGCCATATTGGATTTTGGGCCCTGGCGGAGTATGCCCACACTTTCGCGAGGGGCATGGGGGCTAAATTTTAAAAAACCTTCTTAGAGGACAAATTCGTTGAGAAATCATCATAGTCTCTCGACGGTCACAAAAGTGTCGGAAATGACCCAACTAATTGAGTAAACCTTGCAATATTTTCATGTATTTCGTACTGGCTATGTTTACCTTAGAAGGCCCTATTGCCACAGATGATGGACTACACTGCGGTATATGCATTTCAAAACATGTTTAATAATTTTGAAATACTATCCAGAAATTACAAAATCTTTCCCGACCAGAGGATTAAACCCATGTCTCCCACATTTCGGTTAAAAAGGCGCTTCAGCCAACTAGATTAGGGAAACGCCAAAGTCGTTGTTAGACGAGTGAGCGAGTCATGTGTTGAGTACCCAAGAACATTTGCATTTAAGCGTGCGGAACCTCGGTAGAGGAAGGTTGTGCGGCAGCTCCGCTCCGTATCTATAGTGTACAAGCGAGTGATATCGTTCTGATTACATAGTGACAGTGTATTTATATTTCATCTGTGAATGATAGTGATACAATATACACACGTGTGGGTCGCAAAAAGCTTCTGCAATGCCGCCGAAAGAAAGAAAAAATACTCGAAGCAATAGTACCCCGGAGGTGAGTGCAGAATTAATTCCTCCAAAGGGTCACCTTGAGGATAATATTGCTTAAACCAACGAGAAGTTGTCAGAGATCGAGGGAGGGTTACCCGAGGAATCCCCTTACATTGCTACGTCAGAAGCAATTCGTTTAGTTTTAGTAACCCTTCAACAACTGACAAAAAACAATGGCGAACAGGCCAGCTCCAACAAAGAGCTGCTAGCGGAAAACAAGCTGCAAACTAGCAAGATCGAGTCCCTGATCAGTGAAGTCAAGCAGTGCAAGATCGCAAACAAGGTCCTGAAGGAAGAAAACGAGTGTCTGGCATCACGCTGCAACGAGCTTGAACAATATTCACGTAATTATAACATTGAGATTCAGGGTGTGCCTGTGGTAGATGGTGAAAACGTCTATAGTATAGTAACTGAAATTGCAAGCAAAGTTGGTTGTAATATAAGTGAGGAAGAGATTGATGTTTGTCACAGGCTAAAGGCTAACTCCAAGTCTAAAGATACACCCCCAACCATTATAGCTAGATTTTTCTGCCGCAGGGTTAGGGAGGATTTGATTACGGGGAATAGAGCTAAAAAGACCTTGTGCGCAGGTGAGATTGGTTTCACCGAAAATAACGTGGAAAATAACTTGATATTCGTTAATGAGCATCTGTCTAAAATTAATAAAGAACTTTTCTGGTTAGCGCGTAAAGCCAAGGCGCGACTTAAGTACAAGTACGCGTGGGTTAAAATAGGCAAAGTTTTCTTGCGCAAGGACGAACATTCGCCCGTCTTGGGTATTGCCAAGCCCTCTGATCCCATCGCAGTAGCCGCATCTAGTTCGTAGTCACTACTCACTCGACCTTGCTCTCGCTGTCAAAACCAGTATGGATGACTGGCATGACGCGTTGATGCGAGATGATAACATAAACAATACTTGCAGTCATATTGCTGAAGTTAATGCGCTCTATGAGGGTCATGGTGAATTTAAAATAATGCACCAAAATATAAGAAGCATACGATTACACTTCAATGAATTCATTGTCATGTTAAGCGAGTTGAAATTTGAGCTTGATATTATCGTTTTAACTGAGACGCATCTCGTGCAAAATGAACCTTTTAATATTCATGGATATTCTACATATTATTTTAATTCACGCCGCTCAAGTTATGATGGAATAGTAGTTTTAATTAATACTAGTCGTGTTGGTAATGCTTAAATTGAAACTCGCTGCTTGAATCGAAATGCAAATGCAGCTAATATTACGTTCAAATTTGATGGAGAAACTTACTCTATTTTTAGTTTATCGCTCTCCTTCTACCAATGTAGGAAACTTTGTAGCTGAATTGCATTCGGTAATCAACGGATTTTCTTCCTATGACCATCAGATTATCATTGGGGATATGTGCAGCATGATTATTGAAACCTGTTATACTCTAATGGATATGAAGCATGTGTAACTAGCCCTACAAGAGAAAGTTTACATAGTAGCACCTGCCTGGACCATATATTTGTTTAGTCAAGGAAGCTTAAAGGCACGGTAACATGCATCTATAAATCTGTTATTACTGATCACTATCCGATTTTCTTTAGTTAGGAGGCAGGAGATAAATATATTGAATAAAATTATGCAGGCAAAGGAAACTCCAACTAAAGGCGAGACTTTAGTACAATGTAATAAAAAATTAAAGGTTGAAAAGCTCAAGTCAAGCTTAGATAATGAAACTTGGTACAAGGTATTTCTTACTCAGCATGTAAATGATTCTCTTAATTCTTTTATAAATATACTTCAGAGTCATATTAACAATTCATATGACATTAAAATTCAAAAGAATAATTCTAAAAACAGAAAATTAACTGATTGGATAACCAATGGCATAATTACGTCTATAAGAAAGCGAGATAAAATGCATTTTAATATTAAAAAACAAAGTGTAGACCCAAATATAGATGAGCAGTACCTTGATCATTTAAAACGCCGGTATAAAGCATACCGTAATTTCCTTAACAAATTGATTATTACCACCAAAAATAATTACTATTCATAAAAAAAGAAAATGATAGGCAAGCATGATCAAATAAGGGAAGTGCAAATTGGTAATGAGCTCCACTCAACGGAAGATGACCCTAAAAAACTGCAGATGCATTCGCTGACTTTTTCTCTAACGTGGGAGAAAAATTTGCAGAAAAAATTAGAAAACGCAATAACCGTCAAAACGCCAACAACTTAAGTCACATTCCTCGAAATAAGAATTCAATATTTTGTGACAGGTCCCTAGCCCTATAGGGAGATACCAACAGTGGTCCGGCTGACTCAGTGGAGAAGGGGCGTGGGCGACTGCAGTAGTGCAGGTGGGGTTCTTCTGAGTTTGGGCGCCACTTCGTTCTAAAATAAATTATTGGGAAAGTCGCAGAAGGAACGAAGAAGTTTCTACGAATACAGAGAAAGGCTAAGTAAAATCATAAAGAAGTCAAGTTTATTTGTAAAAGTGAGTCCAGCGAAACCTTAAAGGTCGCGGAGAAATAACGTGGGGGGTGGTACCCACTTTACAAGAAGCTGACAGTAAGAAATGAATATAAATAAGCTGAATAATCAGTCAACAAAAGAAACAGTTCAGTCAAGCTAAAAACAAAACCACAAAATGGTTGCTTACATAGTACACAAGCTTACAATAATCACAATACAGTATGACATGGGCTATGGTTGCCTACTCGTGCAACCACACCTAAATAGTACACACAATAATCCACAATAATAGTTGGCTTACAAAGCCTAGAAAATATACAAGTTATACAATACTAATATTAATATGAAAAGGTAGTATTACAGTAGGAATATTTATAATATCTGTACATTGTATTTACATTGGACGCAGTGGCGTTACCACTGTCCATTACCGGCACTCCGGTTTATAGGCCTAGTTCGGAACATTTTCCAGAACCCTCGTCACCTGAGTCGAACCACTCGTAGGCCTAGATCGGGTCTTGAACCCTTGACGCGCTCTCATATGGAGAACAAATAAAACTCCTTAGTCGAACCACTAACACACATCCCGCAGGATTCTACCGCGACAGCGCCAACAGTCAGAACTGAACCAGTCAGCCTCCGACGTACCTATGTACAATGGTTGACCTGCCCGGATAATCCTCAGTAGTAGGCCTACCTAACACAGGCTAGACCCTACCACTCAAATCTACTTGCACCGGGGACTCGAACCCACAGTACCAAGGTCGCAATCCATACCTTCGCATGATCACTCGCTAGGCCTACGTAGCTTTTCACTAGGCCTTAGCCTCAATCTACACATATCTACATATTTACAAAAACCTGCCTAGACCTATGTAACTCTACACTAGTACACTAGGCTCTAGCTCCTCAACACATATTTACATATTTACAGTGACATGGCTAGACCTAGGTAACTTCAAACTAGGCCTTAGCTTTACAGATACTAGGCTACTACTAATACTAACTAGGCACTAAAACTTATAGGCCATATGGGCACACGGCAGCCTGCAATCTTAACAGTAGGCAAAATGGATTCCAATGTTCATCTAGACAATAATATGTGCTAGGAAAAGGAAACCGGGTGAGACTAGTATTAGTCCAAGGCCTAGGCTTGGCCCAAATCACTAGTTGGAGAATTCTAGATAAGGTCTAAAGGGGTTTTGCAATTCCACCTGTTCTCACTCTGTAGCACTTGGAACCGTTCCTGGCAATAGTTACTAGTAGACCTTACGTCTACCTACCATGTTGTGGGGACATAACCAGTAGGAAAAGATCCAGCTTTCCTCCATTACAGCTTCACAAAAATTCACACGGGTTTCTGACAAAACTCAGATCCAAACAAATGCAGTTCTTGAGGAAGAACACCCGTGTCGGCCCGCCAGGTAGGCCTAGGCCTAAGCCTAGCTAATCGCCTACCCTGCATGGCAAACTTGAAGTGTCTTGAGAGGCCTACAGCTTCTGTCTTTCCTACTAACCAAGCAGACCATCTGGAACTACACCGTCGGCTTGGGTCCTAGCCTAGCCTAGGCCCAGGTTGGGTCTCGTAGACGAATATCCCAGGACAGCATCCAGACATCATGCCAGTCACCAAACCCCAGGAGGGGCGCGATCGCCGTTGGCTACATCGCCCAAGGTGCGATTAGTCCCAAGTAACTTGGCCCCACGAAAAAATATAACTGGAAGGAATAAGGCTAAACAGCCATACTCTGTCTAGAAAATATGAGCCCCACACATTGTGGAAGAACACTTTCTAGCCGACGACCAAGAGTACTTCACTCTACAGAGTTCCCCGGTGAAAGAGACTGACCAACCGTTTTCTTCTCCCAGCCCAAAACCTCAACTGTCAAAATGAACAAAACGTCACTTCCGTCACAGTAGTAGTCCGGACTGCGCGGGCCCGAACGCGCGCAAAACAAAATGCCTAGCTTAGCTAGCTTAGGCTAAAACTCAAACAAAGTCGCCCGTGTACTGTGGTGCCCTCCGACGGCAACACGTCGTACCACGGCGCGGAGCTAGGGCGGCAGATACAGAAGCGTTCCCAGACGTTACAATTTCTAAATCCCGTTACGGAGAGAGAAATTCTAGACATTATTAGAAACCTCAGCACAAGTTCAGCTGGTGGTTATGATAATTTAAGTGGTCATTCGATTGCGGCTTTGGGAGTGTACATTGCTAGCCCACTAATGTATATATTTAACATGTTTTGAGTTAGGAGAAATCCCACAAGACCTCAAAACCGCTATTGTAATTCCTGTTTTCAAAAAGGATGACCGTACGAAACCAGAAAACTATAGACCTATTTCTCTCTTGTCGCACTTGGCAAAGATCTTAGAAAAATTAATTAAGGTGAGACTTATGTCATTTTTGCAGTCACACAAAATATTATCTAAAGCGCAATTTGGTTTTCGTCCGCATTTAAGTACGTCAAACGCAATACATAAATTAACTAGTAGCATTTATGAAGCATTGGATAACAATGAAAGAGTGTTAACTGTTTTTTTGGACTTGGCAAAAGCTTTTGATACAGTGGACCATGAAAGGTTAATAGCTAAACTAGAACATATTGGTGTGAGAGGGTCAGTTTTGACACTATTTAGTAGTTACCTTAGTAATCGTGGCCAAATGGTCAAAATTGGTTCTACTTACAGTGAAACAAAAATTATCAAATGAGGGGTGCCGCAGGGTACTGTACTGGGACCAATTTTGTTCATTATATATATTAATGATTTATGTAAACTGGATATTGAAGGAGAGTTTATAATGTACGCCGATGATACGGCCTTAGTTTTTAGAGGCTTAGATTGGAATATTGTATACCGCAAGGCTAATAATTCTATGTGTTTAGTTAAAAGTTGGCTTGACGATAATTTACTAACTTTAAATATTAATAAAACCGTCTACATGCCTATTACTATCTCAAGCAAAACGCAGCCAGAAATGACCGTTGAATTAAAATTAAAGTTACATGATTTGACGTGTCCGAAGGATTTCCTCTGTAACTGCTTAGAGATTAAAAAATGTGTTAGTGCAAAGTATTTAGGTATTGTCATTGATTATAATTTGCGGTGGTCAGAGCATATAAGTACTTGTATTAAGAAAGTTAGAAGTTTGCTTTATGTTTTTTATAGACTAAGGCATACAATTAGCAGGGAATTGCTATTGTTAGTATACAGAGCTTTGGGGCAGTCAATATTACAATATGGGATTATTGGGTGGGGAGGGGCTTATAAAACGCATCTAAACCCGCTTATAATTATTCAGAGGGTTCTTCTAAAGGTTGTTCTATGTAAGCCTAAATGGTACTCTTCTAAATTAACCTTAGAACTAAGTAAAATGCCGGATATCTACCAGATATTTTTCAAACACAGTATGATTCACACCTTCAATTATTTTAATATGTACAGTGCAATTAACAAACCATCTACTACAAAATACTAGACTTTACAATATTAATACCTATAAATACACTCTTTGTGTCCCTTAAAAACGTAAACTTATTGGGCAAAGACATGTCGATTATCTTGGACTTTATTTTTTTTCAGTTACCCCTGGCTATCAGAAAATGTATATCTTTAAGTTTGTTTAAATATTCGTAGAAAAATGGATGAGTAATCCGGAATCATATTGCACTGTTCTAGAATTTATGATTGTCTTAAATTAATTATGAACCCCATTAATCATTAATTATTAATTGACTTAAAAAATTTAAAAAAATTGTTTATGCCTTGTGTATTGTGTTTAATTTCTATGTATTAATATATTTGTGTGCACTATGTCTATTTCCTATTGTAATATATACGAGTTTCTGCATATTTTTAAGTTGGTTTTTTTGTTACATTTATCAGTTTCCGCATAAAAATGATGTGTATTATTTTTTGACAGCCCGCACACAAGAGGTTTTCTCTTACGCGGGCTTCCTATTGTGTATATTTAATATATTTTTGTCATCATTTGGTATGCTCATAACTTTGTATTGTTTAAACTTATCTGATGTATTGTATATTTGCAGGAATAAAATGCATTTAAATTGAAATTGAATTGAAAATTTGATAATTATATTCGTATAAATAATAGGGTATTTAAGTTTAGGCCATAGTTTAGGGGGGGGGGGGGTTGGGCCATAATGCTCCACTGTAGCCTATGATAGGCTGGGGAGGCCTAAGGTAGGGGGAAGAAAGGAATGTTACCGGGTACTGCTGCCGGCAACCCGTATAAAAAATAAAAAAATAAAAAAATTGTATTTAGAGTCTATCCACTCAGTTATATAACTGATTTTCAGTGGAGGACTTTAAATCAAAGCGACCAAGCCAACCCTGTAGGCCCCGACGCAATCGACGAGTGAGCGATAACCAACCAAAGATCGATATTTTTAATAGAAAATATAGCAATCAGTGGTATGGACAGTGCGAACACCCGCGAATCAACGCCAGAATCAACAAGGCCGATTCAGAACAACTCTGAATTTATTATGTGCTTCGCTGCTAGGACGGCTCCAAAGTCACCGTTTACAAACTCCTAAGACACGAACTGATGGACTTAAGTCCAAATCAGAAGTTAAAAAACTACTGACTTTAGCGGGAATCGAACCCTGGACCTTCTGCATTGGAAGCAGATACCCTAACAACGTAACCAACGAGCCACACAGCCCGTATCGAACTCGCAACCTCCAGCATGAAGGTAGGCCCTGTTGCGTTGTGTCACTAGTTGCCGTGATAAAGTTCAGGGAATTCACTGTTAGAGTTGCGAACGGAATTTAGTAAAGAACCGAGCCCAGGTGTGTCGCGAGGCAAGATTCAAAATGTGATGACGTTAATCGTCTGTTTAGATTTCAGCTGGACCACATGGAGTGTCTGTGTGTCTGTCTGTGTGTAAGACGTGAGTCTGTCAAATCTTGACATGGTTTTCGTGGTTTCCCATAGTCCGAAGAGCAAATGCTAGGATGGCGACGAGAAATCGGCCACGAACGTACACAGCAGAAAGAGAACATCATCTACAAACTACTATTATTATAAATGTCATTTAAGTTAGAGTTAAGACAAAGTAATAATGTATGTAATAGGTACACATGGAAGTACTTGACGTGAGTCCGTACAACATGTTTGGTCCAGTTTTGACCGAGTTTGTATGAAATGCATTCAATAAAATAATAATAATAATAATAATTATTATTATTATTATAATGAATATAAAGGTATTAAGCATAAGCCCGCTTTAAGGACATAGTTATTGATACATAGCAGTTGTCGAAAAAGTTTGCCCCGACTGGGGTTCGAACCCAGAACCTCCGGCTTAACGTGCCATAGCTCTACCAATTGAGCCACCAGGACCACAGAACAAACCTTTAGTGAACTGCTATTTGTTGTGAATGTTGACCTCAATGACATAAATCCAACAGAAGACTGCAATGTAGCTGTCAAATCTGAAAGATCACATGAATAAATCCAAACACATCTCATCTACCATGAGTTGGGTAGTATGAATATAAAGGTTTTAAGAATAAGCCCGCTTTAAGGACATAGTTATTGATACAAAGCAGTTGTCGAAAAAGTTTTCCCCGACTGGGGTTCGAACCCAGAACCTCCTGCTTAACGTGCCATAGCTCTACCAATTGAGCCACCTGGACCACAGAACAAATCTTTAGTAAACTGCTATTTGTTGTGAATGTTGACCTCCATGACATAAATCCAACAGAAGACTGCAATGTAGCTGTCAAATCTGAAAGATCACATGAATAAATCCCAACACATCTTATCTCCCATGAGTTGGGTAGTATGAATATAAAGGTTTTAAGCATAAGCCCGCTTTAAGGACATAGTTATTGATACATAGCAGTTGTCGAAAAAGTTTGCCCCGACTGGGGTTCGAACCCAGAACCTCCGGCTTAACGTGCCATAGCTCTACCAATTGAGCCACCGGGACCACAGAACAAACCTTTAGTAAACTGCTATTTGTTGTGAATGTTGACTTCCATGACATAAATCCAACAGAAGACTGCAATGTAGCTGTCAAATCTGGAAGATCACATGAATAAATCCCAACACATCTCATCTCCCATGAGTTGGGTAGTATAAATATAAAGGTTTTAAGCATAAGCCCGCTTTAAGGACATAGTCATTGATACATAGCAGTTGTCGAAAAAGTTTGCCCCGACTGGGGTTCGAACCCAGAACCATATCACCATCTCTTACGAGCATTTTTAACACCTCGCTGTCAGCCGGGTCCAACCCATCTGATTGGAAACAAGCACACATAGGGTGTGTCTGAAAATTATTCAAAGTCTAGGTCCAGGTCCAGGTCTAGGTCCAAATTAAACGTCTGACAACGTAGTTAGGTACTGATTATCTGTCGATGGCAAATGAAGTCTTGTCTGAAAAGTCTAATTCTAGGTCCATTCTTGGTCCAATTCGGCAAATGGACCGAGCAATCGAAAGTGTACACTCGTTTTAGGTCCGATTCAAAATGGCCGTGCGCGACAATGAGAGAAACAACAAATAAATGCATTGCTAAATAAAGGTAAACATTTAAGTTTTGTTTGTTTTTATCACGTATTTAATTGGTTTTACAAGATGTACAAATACTTTTAATAAACAAATACTTTACAAAAGACTCTCGAATGCACACCTAACCTAACTTTAGGTAGGCCCTAGTGTTGACTTTTCCCGGCAGGCAGCTCTACTGTAGGCTGGTATAGCACTTTAACATTGAGTTGGACTTGGACCTACACCTGGACTTGGACTTTAATTCAGACACACCCATAGTGCCAATTTTTTAATCAGGTAAAAAGGAAAATATAGAGAATCATAGACCTATCGCCCTCACATCGGTGGTCTGTAAACTGCCAGAATTTTTTTTTTTCAACGTTCACAAGAAATGACGCGGGCTAATCAATAACAATCAACATGGGATTTTACCAAAGCGGTCGTGCACAACCATGCGTAGCCTACGCAACTCATTTATTATTTCTCGATTTGGTTAGTCGGGAAACACTCCCGTAGGTGTTATGACATTGAACAACAAGAAATGGCGTCAACGCTAGCAAATATCTTGCTAAAAGACTTAAGATCTATGTAGAAATCTCGTGCCGCGAAGAGCCTAAATTTTTCAATGAGACTAAACAAAATGAGAAATAAACCCGTATTCAAACCTGCGTTAGGTAATGACATTATAAATAATACATTTAAACTATTGTGGCCCTAATATATTAAATAGGTGTGCAACGGGTCCTTTCGCCGCGTCACGTGTTGACACTTACTAGTGCGTGACTAAAAAACTCATTGAAAAATGGCAACACACAATCGACCAACCAAACATGAAGCAAATCGACGTTGTCGTGTGTGTGTGTTGTGTCTGGACTGGAATACAGCGTTCGATTCAGTCATTGATCAAGGGCGACGGTCGTCGCCCGGAAGACAAGCGCATGCGACTGCTTAGGCGACACGAACTCCAGCCCTGTATACAGCTACCAGGGGGGTTTTCAGCTGCCTGCACACGCCGCCCCGAAAGAGTTACAATCTTGAAACTCGGTATATGACCTGGTATGTGGTCCATGACATACCAAAAAAATTCATCCGGATCCGACAACTCGTTCTGTGTAAAAAAAAAAGGCTCTCAACATCGTCAAATTCCTTTCGGCTGGCTGGCTGGCTAGTTCTCCGTGGAGATTAATTTAGCCTACAGCGAAAACGGTAAATCTTAGAACTATGAAACCAAACTCCAAAACACAAGGGGCTAAATTTGGGGATGATCAATGATCATGGGTCCAAAAATGACAAAAAAACGTATCTGTACTTTAAGAAATGAATCATTCAAAGAAAACGCTACAACTGAGATGTTTCAAACGTGGAATACATTTTGATATCTCTCATTCTATATCACTTTTGAATATGGAAAGCAAAATTAGGTAACGGGTACCGGAGAAAATCAAAATTATCAAAAGTAGGTAATTCCGTACTCTTATGAATAATACGCTATACTGAGAAAACGGTTCATCTTAGAACTTTGAAACTTGGGCCACACTCAATTTTTCGATTGCGCTCAAAAACGTGTCAGTTCTAAGTTCAGAGATTTAAAAGGCCTCCATAAAACTTCATCGCAATTGGAGTATCAGTTTAGCCGGAATCGTGTTAAAAACACACAAAAACGAAAAATATATATAAATCCTTTTTCTCCAGTGTAGTGTAATGGAATCTTTGCTTCGCTCGCTGTGCTCATCAGTTATTTGAAATTAATTTTGTATTCATTTATTTATTCTTTGTTAAATAAGCTTTTATAATTATTTAATTTAATTAATTTAATTATTAAAGGCCAATAAAGTAACAAGAACTCAACTTGGAGCCATCGATTTTTAGATTCCTTGTGATCCTATTAGTAAATTCACAAATTTTCATGCTTGCTTCACGATTTGCAACAGCCGGGATAGATTTTTTATTTCTGGATTATTTAATAATTATTACTGAAAATTATAGAACATGTTTTGAAATGCTTAAAATACTGTGGAAAACATAGCCAGTACGAAATGCGAGTTATGATAGCAAGGTTCACTATCCAAGAGGAATTTTGGATAACCTTTGAGCGTTCGATATACCTTGGTCACTGCATGTAAATATGATTTGTTAAAAATAATTTGTTCGTGAACAAAAAAACTTTGTCGTTCAATTTAATGTGACATTCTCAGTCAATTTAAAATTTATTATTTATCGTAATTTTAAATCGTAACGGATTTTGCTCAAAATGTTAACTTCGTACCGGACGTCTGTTTAAATTTTCAGCGTATCTGTTTAGCCATTCGACCGTTCTGGAGTGAAAACACTCACAGACAAAAACACAGATCTTGTACCGTTTGACTTCAATTGTGAGACTCATTTGCTTCGCTCCGCTTCCTAGTCGTTTAAAGAAGAGTGAGTTTGTTGTGTACGCGGTTACATTCCCTTTCCTCCCTGGCGCATTACGGTCTTACATTTGACGCGCACTTATACCAACTAAATTCAAGACGATATCATTTTTTATACCTTATATATGAATAAATTAAATGCAAATGTTACCGGGTACTCAACACATGACTCGCTCATTCGTCTAACAACGACTTTGGCGTTTTCCTAGTTGGCTGAGGCGCCATTTTACCCAAATGTTGGGGAAGAAAAAGAAAGAAATAAAAAAAATTTAGAACATATTTTGAAATGCATATACAGAAGGCTTCCTATGGAAAACGTATAGCCAGTACGAAATACGTGTAAAGATTGCAAGGTTTACTTAATCTCCCAGAAGAATGATGGGGAACCATCCAGCGTGTACGATCTAGGTGCCCGTTAGGGCGCCGCAGCCAAGCCGCGGTGCGCTACACACTCAAGCACCTTATACACCAAGCAGAGTTGGGGTGATTTCGAGGTGTTACCCAGCCGTCATGTAACGTGATGTGAACTTGAAAACTATCACAATCGAGGGGATTTAGGTACCTGACAACACATGCCAAATTTTATTGGGGTACGACCATTCCTTCTTGGTGAAAAAATGGCTTGAAACATGCTCAAAATCACTTTAAGGATGTTAGCTACTACTACTACTGCTACTAACATCTAATACGTCGGCCCGCGATTCTGACCAGACGGGTGGGACTACAATGTTCATATTTTACATGGACATTAAGGTTATAGTAATATAGTCTCTTTTGAAAAAAAAAGTTGAAAAAGTTTGTTGGAAGGCTCCAAATAAAGGTTTTAAAATAAGCCTTAAACACTAGGCATACAATCAACAAGTAACCATAGTTACTTGACACTTGTTGACGGTATCAGCAGAGTTAGGCGGAAAAGTGCGATACGTAAACAGATGGCGGACATTTTAAATTTTGCGTCTATGTGTAAAACGAGAAAAGTTGTCATAACTCTCATAAAACAAATCAGAAACCGTCCCAGGCCTAGGCCCAGATGTAGAAAATTATTTATAATACAACAGTGTAGGCCTAAAGTTCCATTAGGCTATAAGACGACATTCAATTAATGCTAACATAACACGTTTGACAAGCCCTAGGCCTCTTCTAGGCAACCCTAGACCTGCACGACCTTGTTTCTGGCACACATCCCGCACAAATAACTAGTTTTGATTACTAAAAGCCTAATGCAGATAAACAATAGTATGATTTGTCGTAGGCTTTCGCGGCCGGAGTCAATGTAAAACACTTGGCTGTCGGGTGTCGCCGCGTCCATGCTAGATGAAAACTGACGTTTCGGACCGGTTACACAAGTTGTGCAACCAGTTTTGTCAGTCTGAACGCGCATGCGCACTCGCTTCGCGCCCAGCCACTGACGTCACGCTGTTATCTTCTCGCTTTAGCCGCTCTATAGTTGGTTTCCACGTTTTACTGAGCCTATACCCATCTTCCCGGTTGAAATTCTTGGGGTGTTTTTCTATCTCAATCGCCTCGCGGACCAGGCGGGGCCTGTAATTATCGACAACTGACAGAACACGAGTGTCTTCAAAGTTAATACGATGGCACTTACTCATACTGTGTTCTGCCAACGCCGACTTGTCCGTATGCCCTAGTCTTGTATGGCTTTGATGTTCTTTGAGGCGCGTTGAGATTTTTCTACCAGTTTGGCCCACGTAGACTTCGTCGCAAGCTCCACACGGTATCTCATAGACTCCTGGTACGTCTAAGCGTGGGAGCTCATCCTTAGCCGAATTAAACATCGTAGAAAGTTTTCTATCCGTGTTGTAAACAGTGTGAATGTCGTGTTTTCGTAACAGCTTACCAATACGGTCGGTTGTATTCTCCACGTATGGCAAAAAAGCACGAGAAACACGTTCCGGCTGTACTAGTGGCGAAGCTTGCGGTAGGGCTGGTGCACACGGTCTCTTTTTGAATGCCTGTGAAATGTCCCTATTCGTATAGCCATTTTTCAGTAGCATTTCACGAAGTGTTTTGCATTCGTCCACCAGATGTTCCTTGTCTGATATTCTCTCTGCCCTGCATGCCAAGGTGTTCAAAACGGCGCGTTTCTGAGCGGGATGATGGTGCGAGTCGGCGTTCAGGTATCGCCCAGTGTGTGTAGCCTTCCTATATACAGAATGACTGAGCGTGCCATCCCCCCTGCGACTGACTAACACATCTAGGAATGGGAGCTCTCCATTTATCTCAACCTCCATAGTGAACTTGATGTTATTGTTTATACCATTGAGATAATTGAGAAAATCTGTTAACTTCTCTCTTCCATGGGGCCACACAGCAAACGTGTCATCAACGTACCGAAAGTAATGAGACGGTTTCAATGTCGCATTATCTAAAGCATTAACTTCGAACTTCTCCATGTAAAGATTAGCCACCGCTGGCGAAACAGGTGACCCCATGGGGGTGCCGTCAATTTGTTTATAAAATTCACCGTCAAACATAAAAAAAGTAGAGTTTAAAACCGTCTCAGTCAATGCAGCAATATTCCCAGGGCACTTTTCCCTTATCACTTCAGCCGCTTCTTTAATAGGTATGTTTGTGAACAAGGATGTTACATCAAAACTGACCATAATGTCCTTCTCTTCCAACCGTATGCCTTGAATTATGTTAATAAAATGTAGCGAATCTTTTATATAAGAACTCGCATCTGATACCGCGGGCTGTAACTGTCTTGCTAAAAATTTTGACAAGTTGTACGAGGGAGCCTTTATTGCACTAACAATGGGTCTCAGAGGGAAATTAGCTTTGTGGACTTTAGGTAATCCATATAAGCGTGGAATACGTGAGTTAGATGGCAAAATCTGACGTTTAGTTTCGTCATCCAGTGTTGACCGTTTTATACTATCAACTATCTGTTTTTCAATTTTAGTGGTAGGATTGCGTTTAAGTTTTTCGTACGCTTCATTTTTCAGCAGTTCGTGGACTTGAGCTTTGTACTCTTCTGTTTTCATAACAACAGTAGCATTTCCCTTATCAGCGGAGAGTACTAATAAATCAGTTCTCTTCCTAAGGTTCTTTAACGCCCTATGTTCAGCTCCACTAATATTCTGGCACGGAGGTTTCGCTAAACGAATAATCCTAGCCGTTTCGGCTCGTATTTCTTCCGCTCTATTACATGGAAGCCCAACAATAGCTGTTTCCACCCCACATATGATGTTTTCCACGGGTATTTGTTTCGGCGCCACGGCAAAATTAAAACCTTTTTTAAGCACAGATATTGTAGCTTCGTCAAAGGACTCATCAGTTCGATTGTAAATTACTTTATTAACATCAAGAGGTGCTGTCACACTGCCGTGTTGTCGCTTGAAAAGCTTATCAAATTTCGCTACCTGTTTGCGTTTAGTGAGAGAATGACTCACCTCGGCGTGTTGTGATGACGCTGAGTCCACCTTGTCAAATAGTACAGGATGCAAAACACTGGCCAACCGTTGATGAGTCTCAAACAGCTGTTGAGCATTCTTATCCAAGTCACGACGTGTTTCACGTATCTCGGCTCGTAAGACGGCTTCACTTGCACGTTTCAGAATACGTCGCGTTGATGGAGAGTTCTTTTGATGTGTGACACGAGAAAATTCGGGGACAACGTCACTGTCCCTACACCGTAATAGAAAACTAAGGTTGCACAACAGTTGGGCCTTCTTAGAACGCAACTTATCAAACTTCCTTCCGCCGTTTTGAACACCTTGGCATGCAGGGCAGAGAGAATATCAGACAAGGAACATCTGGTGGACGAATGCAAAACACTTCGTGAAATGCTACTGAAAAATGGCTATACGAATAGGGACATTTCACAGGCGTTCAAAAAGAGACCGTGTGCACCAGCCCTACCGCAAGCTTCGCCACTAGTACAGCCGGAACGGGTTTCTCATGCTTTTTTGCCATACGTGGAGAATACAACCGACCGTATTGGTAAGCTGTTACGAAAACACGACATTCACACTGTTTACAACACGGATAGAAAACTTTCTACGATGTTTAATTCGGCTAAGGATGAGCTCCCACGCTTAGACGTACCAGGAGTCTATGAGATACCGTGTGGAGCTTGCGACGAAGTCTACGTGGGCCAAACTGGTAGAAAAATCTCAACGCGCCTCAAAGAACATCAAAGCCATACAAGACTAGGGCATACGGACAAGTCGGCGTTGGCAGAACACAGTATGAGTAAGTGCCATCGTATTAACTTTGAAGACACTCGTGTTCTGTCAGTTGTCGATAATTACAGGCCCCGCCTGGTCCGCGAGGCGATTGAGATAGAAAAACACCCCAAGAATTTCAACCGGGAAGATGGGTATAGGCTCAGTAAAACGTGGAAACCAACTATAGAGCGGCTAAAGCGAGAAGATAACAGCGTGACGTCAGTGGCTGGGCGCGAAGCGAGTGCGCATGCGCGTTCAGACTGACAAAACTGGTTGCACAACTTGGTGGGGGTGACTTGCACAGACGAGCTGGACCGAGTAGGTTCGTTCTGTGTAAGTACCCTTCAAGTGTTTTTTAAACTCTGAAGATGGTCCGTGTAACCGGTCCGAAACGTCAGTTTTCATCTATCATGGACGCGGCGACACCCGACAGCCAAGTGTTTTACATTGACTCCGGCCGCGAAAGCCTACGACAAATCATACTATTGTTTATCTGCATTAGGCTTTTAGTAATCAAAACTAGTTATTTGTGCGGGATGTGTGCCAGAAACAAGGTCGTGCAGGTCTAGGGTTGCCTAGAAGAGGCCTAGGGCTTGTCAAACGTGTTATGTTAGCATTAATTGAATGTCGTCTTATAGCCTAATGGAACTTTAGGCCTACACTGTACAACGTCAGTTTTCATCTATCATGGACGCGGCGACACCCGACAGCCAAGTGTTTTACAATAGTATGATAGTCCACCAACTTGAATTGCTGTATTCGGAAATTGGAGTATAACTGAGAGATTTGCGGAAGAAAAACTGTTTTTCTTCAATAATACCGAGAAATCGCCATCTTGTGGTTTTGGTTTTACACCGCTTGTTAACACAAAGGCTGCTAAATTTAAAGGTACGATACATTTAGATGGCAGTTGGTTTTTCCCTGATCATGATGGCTCCAACATCCACGCTCCCCACGGCCATACTGTGTGTCTAGCGCTTAGCTTATATTACGTCATTGGTTCTGCCACACAATACACACAAACACAATGTCGAAGCAAGGTGTCGAATATGAGCTTGCTCATCTGTTTGTTTACATAATTGCAACAATCAAATCATTTCATGCAACTCGTCTTTCGATTGGCCCGCGTTTATGAAGGCACTGCCATCTAGAATAAATATAGAACGTTTTCGAGCTCTTTGCTATACGCAAATCTTTTTAAAGTGTCTGGATTTCGTGAACCTCACCCCACGTGAATAACAGCAATACTCTTTCAACTCACAACCCATGACGTTTTCCACGATACCGTTCAAGAATACCAATTCCTTTGAAAACGAGAACGACTTCGTTTTCAAATTGCGTTTTCAACTCATCTCCCACGAACTCAAGAATTGGGGTCCAGTCCTTATACCGTCGTTATACCATGGTTATACCACCTATACCCAGGATGTACATGAATCCTGGTCTAGATATTTTACATCCTATATTGTTATTGCTTATGCCATAAAAATTAAATCAACTTTGGTAAAATTATTATATTTTAACATATAATTTTGCAATGGAACTTGAAAAAGTAATGAGATCACACACATAACAAAAACTTGTAGAAATACAGCCAAACCTTACACACTCAAAAGAAATGAGATCTAAAAAAGGGCCAAGCTCATCTACCCTTCCACATTTGCGCATTCTTAATTCATAAACGTACAGTGTCCCATAACAGCATCCTCGAAAAGCTTGGCAAAATAAAATTTGCATGTTATTACGTTTAAATTAATTAGAAAAAAAGAACTTGGATAAACTATTTCGTTTAATTTTTAATCGCAAATTCTATTTTGCCAAGCTTTTCGAGGATGCTGTTATGGGACACTGTACGTTTATGAATTAAAAATGCGCAAATGTGGAAGGGTAGATGAGCTTGGCCCTTTTTTTAGATCTCATTTCTTTTGAGTGTGTAAGGTTTGGCTGTATTTCTACAAGTTTTTGTTATGTGTGTGATTCGATATACACCTATGGTCACTGCATGCGACAAACATGATTCGATGAAAATGATTTCTTTTAGAACAAAACCATTGTCGCTTAATTAAATCCTACACATTTAAACCTATTTTCAATTTATTATTTCTTGTGAGTTTAAATCGTAACTGATTTTGCTCAAAATGTTAACTTGTACCGGATGTCTGTTTAATTAAAATTTCAACGCAATTTGTTCAGCCATTCGGCCGTTCTAGAGCGAACTCACTCACTCACTAACCGGCCATCAATAAAGACGACAACCAACCAATCACTCAAAAAATCAGATCTTGTGCCGTTTGACTTGCGTTGTAAGACTTCGTTCGCTGCGCTGACTCGTCTAATTATTCGAACAAAACGCAACCAATAACTCCATTTAAATACAAATAAATACTTTTACTGACACTATCGTTACCTCTTCATAAAACTCTCGCACATTCACTGACTATCAAATCTTTCAACTGTACTGTCCTTCTCTTCTTCATCGCCCCCCCCCCCCCATGATTGTTTAAAAATAAAATTATTTTATTATTTTATTATTTTACTATTTTATTATTTGGTTGTGCACGCACCAAATTCACTCTAAAAACCTGATTTTCAAAATTTTCGCCTGCGGCGCTATTTATTTAAGACTCCCAGTAAAAAACAACTTTTCTTTATATTGTCAGAACTCTGAAATGTGTCTGCATCAGTGTAATTCGATTTATTAAGTTGTCCTAAGTAAATCGTGTTTTTTTTTAACTGGATAGGATAGACGTTTAATAAATAAATAAATAAATAAAATGCAAAATTGAAAATAAGATCAAACGTTAATATGTTGCAATGTAGGCCAATGCTGTAAATTGTAAGCTCGACATGACGACAAAATAAATTGACGCACACAAACTACATTGTTTCGGTATTGCATTCCGCCCACCACTTTTTTCTAAAACGCACCAAATGCACTCTAAAAACCTGATTTTCAAAATTTTCGCCTGCGGCACTATTAATGGGAGGCTCCGCCCCCCATACCCCCCGTGCGTCCGCGCTTAGTCCCTTTCCCACGACTGTACATGCACACGCAAATCGTCCCCCCATGATTATGCCCTAGATCCGCCACTGTCCTTATCATTGTACTTCACAGCCTACTTTAATTTTTCACACTATATCAAGTCGAGTCAACGTCAATTAACATTGGTATTTCATATTTTTTACTAACAATAACCATTTGTTTTTATTCCATAAAATAAATGACTGGTTATAACCTACTTATTTTTTATTTTAAGGAAAGATTCCAGTTGAAAAGATTCCAGGCTTTCGTTGGGCTAAAGGCTATCCTTATCAAAACCACAATGAAGGTGTAAAGACGCGACTACCAGTAGAAGATTTTTATTCGTCACCAAACGAGTATGAGGAAATGTATGGTTACATATGTGAGCTGCCATGGGATGAACCCTTCCGGTCTTAAAAATGTCAAGAACATGACCATACCTAATCACAATTTAATTAGGTAGCACCAAGAAAACATCAAATGTGTATAATAGTTACTATATTTTGAATTTACAAAATGTGCGTGTCGGGGTCGTACGTGTGTGTTTGTCCTTGGGTTTTTAGTCGAGGAACAATGTTATTCTGCTTGATTATGATAGGCCTACATATTAACTTAGTGGAATAATGTATAACATAATAGGTTATTTGCATGACAAATTTTTATGCTTTTTCCAAGTAGCTCTTTTGATTTCAATGGTATTTTAAAAAAAAAAAAGTTTCGAAAAGTAAAAATGTATTTTATAAAAAAAAAAGCTTGCTTTAAAAACGGTGATTTGACCTTGAACCATGGCTGTGACTATAGATACTACCAGAGTCGATAAAGAAGTTTCCCCGTTGGGGAGGTCCTCCAACTCCCTTTACCGCCCTGGGTTAAATAAAAAGTCGGTTTTTGGCGTTTGGAATCTAACGTTCCGCGCGACTCTGTGTGACGATTGATGGAACTACTTCAAAAAAACTACGTCGCTTTTCTACTAGTAGGTAACAGTCGATGACGAAAAATGGTGGACACGTCAAAATATTAAATACGATCGAATGTTGGCGAATGTTTTGGCATATAGCAAACTCTCTTTATTAATGAGGATATTTCTGATGGAGTAGACCTAAGCTTAGGACCTAGGCCGACAATATGTATTGTTCAAGATTTCGATTTGAGTGCCTAGGGCGTACTTACGTCTGAAAACTGTATTGGGGCCTTGGGCCTAGGCTACACTTACGTCCGTAAGGCTTAAACAACCCATATCTCAATTAATTTCGTACGAAAATGTCAGTGACGCCTGCGCAACACTTTATTGTACAATAATAAATCAAAAGTTAATCGTTTTAAAAGGCTAGGGCCCTGGGCTAATATGATTGAAATAAAATTAAAGTTTGACGTTTCGTCTGTTGTTTTGTTTATTGCATTGTCACTGCATATCGATAATCTACTGACTGTTAAGCGTGCAGTGCTTTTATTAGTTTCACATTTGAGCCGCCCTCAGCGCGCAGAACGTTAGATTCCGTTTTGACTTGGGAGTAAGGGGACCTCCCCAACGGGGAAACTTCTTTATCGACTCTGATACTACTATGATATGTTTGGTCCGGTCGATACCCAATACCTGCAGCTAAGCATACGTATATAGTGGACCGTGTTACTAGTTACAACAACAACATGCCCGAGTCCAATTAAATACACAAAGCCCGACGTAAAATCTAGTAGCTAGGGCATAGACTACCATCCATTTAATTGTGTATTAATATGGTTTATATTAATTTAATATAATTATTTGAGTGGCTTTGTGAATACTTGCTTTGAGAAACATAACTGAAATACACACTGCAGCAAGAGTTGTGACTGTGTGAATGTGGACGCTGGCTAGGGCCTAGGCCCTAGAGCAGGATAGGCTAGGGCCTAGTTGGCCTATAACGTATAAACACATGCTTTCCCATGCTAACCTAGGCCTAACGTAGCATTTACGTCTGGGCTGGGCCTAGGGACTACCTACGGTTAGTTGTTGGCTTACGTTTTGGTTGTAGGGCTAGCCCTAGGCCTAAGCTTATTCATTATTAAGTATAGTCCTACAGTAATATGATAGGCTAGGGCCTTAATAATAAATGTAGGTTAGGGTTAGCCTAGCCTAGGCCTAGCCCTTACCCTACCCCCTAATGCCTGTAGCACGATTCTCCTTCCTAGAAAGGCTAGGCCCTAGGCCCTAGCTAATTGTCTATCCAAAGATTTGTCTATTCGAGGCTAAGGACGACGTAGAGCCACCGGCGTCTTGATGTCGGTATGTAAACAAATACCTTTAAATACTTACAGACGGCGGTGCGTATAGCCAAAATACGTCATATGATAATATGTCGTAATGGGACCATGGAGTTATTGAGCGAGCGAAGCGAGCGTCTCCACTTGACTCTTATGGCTCGAATGTCTGTTTTTTTTTTTGTTTTTTTGTTTTTTTTTTTTTTTTTTTCTGTTACTGCTTCGATACAGGTCGCACCGTTTCTCTGATCGACCTGAAATTTTTCACACATGTACATACCACCTAGGCGGGTTGCTGTATAGTTTTTGAACAAAATCCGATCGTTGGTTATAAAAAATAAAAAATAAAATAAAAAAATAAAAAAATAAAAATGTTCCGATCGTTATGAAATTTTGCAGGTTCAATAAGTACACCATTCTCTCCTATTTTACAAATTTTCAGCTAAATCGGTCAAGACGTTAAAGACTTATTGGTAATCATAATTCGAAAAATGATGCTAAAAAATGAAGGAGGCAGTGAAGATACAAAGATACACTATAGAAGGCATGACGTGAATTAGTTCAATGCAAAGATGTTGGAATAGTATACAGTGTACAATGTCAATATCCAGTTAGGCCTACACTGTGTGGTGGGCCTTATGGGAATGTCGTACTCGGGTCATGTTGCACGTCCGGTTCTCGCTCAACAACGCGTCCAACTGAGCGTTTTCCTAGTAAATAGTACTGGCATGATGGGACAACCAATCACAGCGCGTTTTGCAGTGTGTTCCAAAATAGGGCACTTCAAACCACAGTATCTATATCAAAACATTTTTTTATACAAAATGAACGTGATATTTGGATTCAGGACGTTTTATTCTATAAAAAGCGATACGTTTAACTTACATCTAAAATTCATGCAAATAGCCTATTACTAGAATATCCCAAACCAATACACACATCCGATTCCTGTGTGCTTGAAAAACCCCTATACTACAAAATCATGTAGTGCTTGTTAGAAGGGTGTTTATATAACAATCGTATTGGTATAGCCTACTCAAGCATGTTCAAATTCAGATTTGTTTACACTTTACCACTGAAATTTTCCGGAACTACCTACTACTTCACATTTCTATCTGTACAATTTAGAATTCTAATATTAAGCATTGGTTATGATATAATTATATTTTACTTGCTGAGATTGAAATTTACAACGACAGATAACTGTTACTAAACTAAAATATAGTGTTAATATGCTGTATTTTAAAATAAAAAATAAAAATATGTAGGTCTAGTAGGCCAACTACTACTATCATTATAAAAAAACTTAACAAGATTTGTTTGTTTCAATTTAGGCCGACAAGATTACTTAATTGTACACTATCAGTTCATACTTACTATAAATGTATCTAGTATGTACATAGGATCTGGAAAATACAAATTTTTATCACTGAGATAAAATTTGTCTTTGTTTTGTATAGCCCTGTAGCTTATCTTTTACAAAAAAAATGATGTAATAAAGAGCAAATATGTTTTTAAAATGTTGTGATGGACAGGGAGATTTCCTAAAAACCAAAATAAATGGAACTATAACTAGTCCTTGAATCAGAAAACATTTTAATGGAAAGTTGTTGTAACACCTTGTCCTAATATCAACATGTGAATATGTATTTTTTTTTAGTCAATCGTAAATACATAGTTTCTCAATAACCAAGTACAACACACAAGCCAAACATCGACACGTATATCTGACCCTGCTTTAAAGCAGGACAACATTGGAATGTGAAGATAAAGATTCTTATTGAAGTAATAATACAGCTAATTGTTCTATTCACTAATACCCCGACAGATGCATGATCAGCTAGGATGCAAGAGAACGATGCAACACGCAATTGAACATATTTTGCCAATCGCGTTATGAAGATGACGTAGAACTAATTTCTACACAACGCTGATATTTTTAATCTAGTAGGAAACATGCCGAGTAAAAATGGTTAGGCACTTAAGTTAGGGTAGTTGAGAAGGCAATGATCAAGTGCTTTCTCATAGCACTCAATCCCTCGCATTTACATTACAGTCTGAAGAAAATCGCGGAACGTCTTTTTTATCAGGACAACCGGTGGCGGGATTTTGCACACGAGACCTCTTCAATCTGTCACTCACTTCACGCGAGAGCTGCCTCTCACCATGCTATGACCATCTGTCGGTCCATATAGCTATGACTAATTCTTATCAAGGCATCTTAAACTTATAATAATTACTTGCTATGATGATACATGTGGCTGGAATAGTGATTTTTGGGACGTTGGAAGATAGTTTGTTGCTTGTACTGATCTGTATGTGAATAAAGAATATTATTATTGTTAAAGTGTTTATTATTTTAGCAGTAGGTCTTTATTGTTCCAACAATTTCAGGTACAGCCGTGGACATAATTAGATCAAGGTCTGGAAGATACCTCCTTCGCCGAAATCACGTGTCAATTCTCTCTGTACACGTGATTTGTATCGCCCTGTGAACACAACGATCGATGTAAATTTAAAAAAAATAGATGCTTACGTCAAAAGAAAATTTACTATTTACCAAAGGAACTATCAGGCCTAGAAGAAATAAAATATGGAACATAGATAGCATTATTATCGATACCTTGGCCTAGGCATATAGCTGCTCCATCGGAAGTTCGCAGGTGGTGACGTCACCGGCGGGCGGGCGGGGGGGGTTCTAGCCAATCAGCGGCCACTTATTTAAACCGATCTCTCATTGGCCCGCTCGGCCCCGCCGATGCCGCTAGTATCTGCATTCTTCCGATGGAGCAGCTATAGCATTAAGATAGGCCTTAGGTCTTACCTTTGGGTTAGTTTCAAATTAATTTCAATTAATTCTATCTAAGCTGTCAACCAGCGGATGCTAGCCACCAATGTTTGTTTTCTTGTCTTTGTTTTTATTGGATGAGCGAAGCGAAGATTCCATTCTACTACACTGGAGAAAAAAATCCGGAATGTTTTTTTTTCTTTTTTCATTTCTTTTTGTATTTTTGTGTGTTTGTTAACACGATTCCGGCTAAACCGATACTCCAATAATTGTAATGACATTTTATGGAGGCCTTCTAAATCTCTGAACTTAGAACTGTCACGTTTTTGAGCGCAATCGAAAAATTATTTGTCATGAAAATCGCAATTTTACGATTTTTTTCGATTTTTTAAAATTTCTTTGACTTATAACACCTACATGCTTTATCCGATTTTAATGATTTTTTCACAGGACCTTAATATTATGAATTTAGGAATTCGTGTGAAATTTGAGCGTAATCGAAAAATGATTTCTCATAAAAATCGAAATTTTACGTGTTTTTTTTTCTTTTTTTAAACAATTCTTTGACTTATAACACCCACATGCTTTATCCGATTGTAATGATTTTTTTCACAGAACCTTAATTTTATGAATTAATATATTCGTGTGGAATTTGAGCACAATCAAATAATTGTTTCTTATGAAAATCGAAATTTTACGATTTTTTTCTTTTTTTAAATTACGATTAATTAAAAAAATTAAAAATTAAAGTTTAATTTTCATTTAATTTAAATAAATTTAAAAAAAATCTTCAACTTAGTAATGATTTTTTTTTTCACAGAACAACAGAAAATCCGCATAACACATGGCAACTCAATGCACCAATTACGCTCATCCAACAACGCGGCGGGACTTGAGCGTTTTCCTAGTAAAAAGTATTTTTCTTATATCTGCTTTCGAGATAGCCCTCTAAGTACATTTGTTTACATTTTCGAGGAAAACTTATGGCGTTTTCCATTGGCATGCACTCGGCGAGTGCAGAGATGTAATTGTTGTCAACCTCCACTTAAATAACATTACAAAACTGAACAAATGAAAAGACAAGTGGCAATCCAGTGCGCACTAGGGCGCACTAGTGCGACCTGAGTGCGGCCAATGGAAAACGCCATTAATCACCAAAACAACAGTAAAAACAACTGGTCAAATAATAAATTGTTGGAACCACTAGGAAAACGCTAAAGTCCCGCCGCGTTGATGGATGAGCTTTTTAAAGTTTTTAGTTTGCGTGGGATATCTTTACTATTGCAAGTGCTTTGTTTTGCTACCTACGCATTGTAAGTGATTGTTGTCAAATTTCTTTTGTAACCTGTCAATTGGTATTCTTGACCGTAAAAACTTATATTAAAAGCTTTATTTCTATGGATGCTGACTAACTTTTCCAACTTTTTCTTTCAGAAAGCAATACATCACCATTACCTTAATGTCCATGTGAAATATGAACGTTGTAGCCCTACCCGTTTGGTCAGAATCGGCCCAAATGTCTCTAAAATATCGCACTAAAAATCGAAAAAAATCGTAAAAGTGCGATATTCATGAGAAATATTTCTTCGATTGTACCCAAAAACGTGGCACGTCTAAGTTCAGAGATTTCGAAGGTCCCCTTCAATTTTTATCAAGATCGCATATGCCGTTTGCCCGAAATCCTGCGAACAAAGAGACAAAAAAAACAAAAAAAAACAACCGAGCTAAATTTTTTGGGGGGTCAGTGAAATTGAAGTCTTCGCTTCGCTCATCCAATTAATTGGGTGGCATATTTAACTAAAGAGCAAATTATTTATTTAACAACGATTTAAATTAAACTAGGAAAACGCTAAAGTCCCGCCGCGTTGATGGATGAGCTTTTTAAAGTTTTTAGTTTGCGTGGGATATCTTTACTTTTGCAAGTGCTTTGTTCTGCTGCCAACGAATTGTAGGGGAATATTGTCATGTTTCTTTTGTTTCTTGTCAATTGGTATTATTTACCGTAAAAAACTTATATTGAAAGCTTTATTTCTATGGATTCTGGCTAATTTTTTCAACTTTTTCTTTCAAAAGGTACTACATTACCATGACCTTAATGTCCATGTATAATATGAACGTTGTAGCCCCACCCGTTTGGTCAGAATTGGCCCAAATGTCACGAAAATATCGTACAAAAAAACAAAAATCTTATATTAAAAGCTTTATTTCTATAGATTCTGGCTAACTTTTTCAACTTTTTCTTTAAAAATGTACTACATCACCATAACCTTAATGTCCATGTATAATATGAACGTTGTAGCCCCACCTGTTTGGTCAGAATTGGCCCAAATGGCACGAAAATATCGCACAAAAAAACGAAAAAAATCGTAAAAGTACAATATTCATGAGAAATATTTCTTCGATTGTACCCAAAAACGTGGCAAGTCTAAGTTCAGAGATTTCGAAGGTCCTGTCAAATTTTCATCCAGATCGCATATGCCGTTTGCCCGGTAGAGAGCGAACAAACAGACAGAAAAACAAACAAACAAACAAACAAACAAAAAAAAAAAAAAAAAAAAAAAAAAAAAAAAACACCCGAGCTAAATTTTTTGGGGGGTCGGTGACATTGAAGTCTTCGCTTCGCTCATCCATTCAATTTCACCGACCCCCCCCCAAAAAAAAAAATATATATATATATTATTGGATGAGCGAAGCGAAGACTTCAATTTCACCGACCCCCCAAAAAATTGAGCTCCGTTGTTTTTTTTTTTGTTTGTTTGTTTTTTTTGTTTTTTTTCCCGTCTGTTTGTTCGCTCTCTACCAGGCAAACGGCATATGCGATCTTAATGAAAATTTGACACGACCTTCGTTTTCTCTGAACTTAGACTTGTCACGTTTTTGGGTACAATCGAAGAAATATTTCTCATGAATATCGTACCTTTACGATTTTTTTCGATTTTTAGTGCGATATTTTCGTGCCATTTGGGCCAATTCTGACCAAACGGGTGGGGCTACAACGTTCATATTTCACATGGACATTAAGGTAATGGTGATGTATTGCTTTCTGAAAGAAAAAGTTGAAAAAGTTAGCCAGAATCGAGAGAAATAAAGCTTTTAATATACGTGTTTTGACTTTTTGTGCGATATTTTCGTGCCATTTGGGCCAATTCTGACCAAACGGGTGGGGCTACATCGTTCATATTATACATGGACATTAAGGTTATGGTTATGTAGTACCTTTTGAAAGAAAAAGTGGAAAAATTTTGCCAGAATCCATAGAAATAAAGCTTTTAATACAAGTTTTTTACGGTAAATAATACCAATTGACAAGAAACAAAAGAAACTTGACAACATTCACCTACAATGCGTAGGCAGCAAAACAAAGCACTTGCAAAAGTAAAGATATCCCACGCAAACTAAAACCTTTAAAAAGCTCATCCATCAACGCGGCGGGACTTTAGCGTTTTCCTAGTAATAAGCAACGTCAAAAGTATACTAAAACTAGGGTAGGCCTAGTAACTAAAATATGATGACATACTACACTAATTAATTAAACACAAATATATATATAGATATAGGTATAGGTATATATATATATATATATAGATCACCATAGGCCTACATTGTAACATTACTACTAGAGTGTACTCTATTATCTGTGCTACTAGTTGCCGGTTTTAGCGCGCAACGCAGTGCTAATCGGCAGCACAGATATCTCAAATACCACAGTAGATAGAATCACGATTCAAAATTCATTTTGAAGAGGAATGTTATATGCGGCCTAATACCAGTTTGTTTTTTTCATTTTGTTTTCCAAATAATTAGAATAAATTTGTGAATATGACTATATATCAAATAATTTGCTCATTTTTGCAGCCGTCTTGTGGGGTAATGCATGAACGGATTTCGTTTTTAAAAAGACATTCGGCTAGTTTTCGGCCTGCTTGTTTATTATAATGTACTCACTATACAATGATGATTGTTACTAGTCTTTAATTTGTGCCGACGTATCAGTGTTCCATAATCGAGAAACTGGGCATATTTCGGTCGATAGTGGTTCTTTCTAGCGGGAATGCAGCAACTACTTGCACCAAAGATTAGTCATGTGACTAATCTTTGCTTGCACTCAGTTACGATGCGATATTCTCTCTCACTCGCACGAAGGAAGGGACTCAGGTAGTCTCTGGAAGGGTCGACCGTAATTATCTCTCCCTCAGTAAACAACCACCATGTAGATGAAACAGCTATTTTTCCGTTTTTTTTTCAAACTTCATTATGAGAATGGCAAATACGGAATATTCTTGTTGCGCTGATTGTAACACTTCTTGTATTTTTCCTCTTGCTTTATTTTAAGCCATAAAACCCTATGAACATTTAAAAAAACATATTATTCATTGCAAGGGATCGTATAAATTTCAGGTGTGTATAAGTCTTAAGTACGTAATGTCTATGGTATTGTGGAAGTCATAATGATTAAATTATTCGAGTAAGCTAAACCCCCCCCAAATTCAAAAATATGTAAAAAAAAAAAAAAAAAACGGCAGCCATAGCTCACCTTCAAAAGTCTTTGCCTGTGAATGTTGTGAGATAGAGAATTTGAGCCAATCTTTTCATTCTTCCTCCCTTGTTTCGCATTGAAAAGAAGTAAGATCATTTCGCCTGTTGACGAGCGCCAAGCCAACCATTTTCGTGGTAAAAAAAGTAAAAATTTTGAACTCAAAATCATAAAAAATAACTTGGCCATTGAATTTGGTTCATTATGAGAACTTTAAAAAGTCAATGGCCAAGTAATTTTTTAATGATTTTAAGTTCAAAATTTTTACTGTTTTTACCACGAAAATGGTTGGCTTGGCGCTCGTCAACAGGCGAAATGATCTTACTTCTTTTCAATGCGAAACAAGGGAGGAAGAATAAAAAGATAAGCTCAAATTCTCTATCTCTCAACATTCACAGACAAAGACTTTTGAAGGAAAGCTTGGCTGCCGTTTTTTACAACTTTTTGCTTTTTGTTTCATACAAGGCGTGAAATACTTAAAAACGAAAATTCCAATTTCAGGGGATGATTTAGGGGGTGGTGGGGTGGAATATCGCTTGCCTCTCGGCGGATTATTTTTCATTGGATGAGCGAAGCAAAGACTTCAATTTCACCGACCCCCCAAAAAATTTAGCTCCGTTGTTTTTTTTTGTTTGTTTGTTTGTTTTTTTTTTCGTCTGTTTTGTTCGCTCTCTACCGGGCAAACGGCATATGCGATCTTGATGAAAAATTTGACACGACCTTCGTTTTCTCTGAACTTAGACTTGCCACGTTTTTGGGTACAATCGAAGAAATATTTCTCATGAATATCGTACTTTTTACGATTTTTTTCGATTTTTAGTGCGATATTTTCGTGCATTTGGCCAATTTTGACCAAACGGGTGGGGCTACAACGTTCATAGGTCACATTGGATATTAAGGTCATGGTGATGTATTGCTTTCTGAAAGAAAAAGTTGAAAAAGTTAGCCAGATCGAGAGAAAGAAAGCTTTTAATACGTTTTTGACTTTTTGTGCGATATTTTCGTGCCATTTGGGCCAATTCTGACCAAACGGGTGGGGCTACAACGTTCATATTATACATGGACATTAAGGTTATGGTTATGTAGTACCTCTTGAAAGAAAAAGTGGAAAAATTTAGCCAGAATCCATAGAAATAAAGCTTTTAATACAAGTTTTTTACGGTAAATAATACCAATTGACAAGAAACAAAAGAAACTTAACAACATTCACCTACAATGCGTAAGCAGCAAAACAAAGCACTTGCAAAGTAAAGATATCCCACGCAAACTAAAACCTTAAAAAGCTCATCCATCAACGCGGCGGGACTTTAGCGTTTTCCTAGTAATAAGCACGTCAAAAGTATACTAAAACTAGGGTAGGCCTAGTAACTAAAATATGATGACATACTACACTAATTAATTAAACACAAATATATATATAGATATAGGTATAGGTATATATATATATATATTTAGATCACCATAGGCCTACATTGTAACATTACTACTAGAGTGTACTCTATTATCTGTGCTACTAGTTGCCGGTTTTAGCGCGCAACGCAGTGCTAATCGGCAGCACAGATATCTCAAATACCACAGTAGATAGAATCACGATTCAAAATTCATTTGAAGAGGAATGTTATATGCGGCCTAATACCAGTTTGTTTTTTCATTTTGTTTCCAAATAATTAGAATAAATTTGTGAATATGACTATATATCAAATAATTTGCCTATTTTGCAGCCGTCTTGTGGGGTAATGCATGAACGGATTTCGTTTTTAAAAAGACATTCGGCTAGTTTTCGGCCTGCTTGTTTATTATAATGTACTCACTATACAATGATGATTGTTACTAGTCTTTAATTTGTGCCGACGTATCAGTGTTCCATAATCGAGAAAACTGGGCATATTTCGGTCGATAGTGGTTCTTTCTAGCGGGAATGCAGCAACTACTTGCACCAAAGATTAGTCATGTGACTAATCTTTGCTTGCACTCAGTTACGATGCGATATTCTCTCTCACTCGCACGAAGGAAGGGACTCAGGTAGTCTCTGGAAGGGTCGACCGTAATTATCTCTCCCTCAGTAAACAACCACCATGTAGATGAAACAGCTATTTTTCCGTTTTTTTTTCAAACTTCATTATGAGAATGGCAAATACGGAATATTCTTGTTGCGCTGATTGTAACACTTCTTGTATTTTTCCTCTTGCTTTATTTTAAGCCATAAAACCCTATGAACATTTAAAAAACATTATTATTTCATTGCAAGGGATCGTATAAATTTCAGGTGTGTATAAGTCTTAAGTACGTAATGTCTATAGTATTGTGGAAGTCATAATGATTAAATTATTCGAGTAAGCTAAACCCCCCCCAAATTCAAAAATATGTAAAAAAAAAAAAAAAAAACGGCAGCCATAGCTCACCTTCAAAAGTCTTTGCCTGTGAATGTTGTGAGATAGAGAATTTGAGCCAATCTTTTCATTCTTCCTCCCTTGTTTCGCATTGAAAAGAAGTAAGATCATTTCGCCTGTTGACGAGCGCCAAGCCAACCATTTTCGTGGTAAAAAAAGTAAAAATTTTGAACTCAAAATCATAAAAAATAACTTGGCCATTGAATTTGGTTCATTATGAGAACTTTAAAAAGTAAAAATTTTGAACTCAAAATCATAAAAAATAACTTGGCCATTGAATTTGGTTCATTATGAGAACTTTAAAAAGTCAATGGCCAAGTAATTTTTTAATGATTTTAAGTTCAAAATTTTTACTGTTTTTACCACGAAAATGGTTGGCTTGGCGCTCGTCAACAGGCGAAATGATCTTACTTCTTTTCAATGCGAAACAAGGGAGGAAGAATAAAAAGATAAGCTCAAATTCTCTATCTCTCAACATTCACAGACAAAGACTTTTGAAGGAAAGCTTGGCTGCCGTTTTTTACAACTTTTTGCTTTTTGTTTCATACAAGGCGTGAAATACTTAAAAACGAAAATTCCAATTTCAGGGGATGATTTAGGGGGTGGTGGGGTGGAATATCGCTTGCCTCTCGGCGGATTATTTTTCATTGGATGAGCGAAGCAAAGACTTCAATTTCACCGACCCCCCAAAAAATTTAGCTCCGTTGTTTTTTTTTTGTTTGTTTGTTTGTTTTTTTTTTCGTCTGTTTGTTCGCTCTCTACCGGGCAAACGGCATATGCGATCTTGATGAAAATTTGACACGACCTTCGTTTTCTCTGAACTTAGACTTGCCACGTTTTTGGGTACAATCGAAGAAATATTTCTCATGAATATCGTACTTTTACGATTTTTTTTCGATTTTTAGTGCGATATTTTCGTGCCCATTTGGGCCAATTTTGACCAAACGGGTGGGGCTACAACGTTCATAGGTCACATGGATATTAAGGTCATGGTGATGTATTGCTTTCTGAAAGAAAAAGTTGAAAAAGTTAGCCAGAATCGAGAGAAATAAAGCTTTTAATATACGTTTTTTTGACTTTTTGTGCGATTTTTTCGTGCCATTTGGGCCAATTTTGACCAAACGGGTGGGCTACAACGTTCATATTATACATGGACATTAAGGTTTTTGGTTAGTAGTACCTCTTGAAAGAAAAAGTGGAAAAATTTAGCCCGAATCCATAGAAATAAAGCTTTTAATACAAGTTTTTTTCGGTAAATAATACCAATTGACAAAAAAAAAAAAGAAACTTAACAACATTCACCTACAATGCGTAAGCAGCAAAACAAAGCACTTGCAAAAGTAAAGATATCCCACGCAAACTAAAACCTTTAAAAAGCTCATCCATCAATGCGGCGGGACTTTAGCGTTTTTCCCAGTAATAACAACGTCAAAAGTATACTAAAACTAGGGTAGGCCTAGTGACTAAAATATGATGACATACTACACTAATTAATTAAACACAAAAATATAATAATAGATATAGGTATAGGTATATATATATATATATATATATATAGATCACCATAGGCCTACATTGTAACATTACTACTAGAGTGTACTCTATTATCTGTGCTACTAGTTGCCTGTTTTAGCGCGCAACGCAGTGCTAATCGGCAGCACAGATATCTCAAATACCACAGTAGATAGAATCACGATTCAAAATTCATTTTGAAGAGGAATGTTATATGCGGCCTAATACCAGTTTGTTTTATTCATTTGGTTTTCCAAATAATTAGAAAAAATTTGTGAATATGACTATATTTCAAATAATTTGCTCATTTTTTGCAGCCGTCTTGTGGGGTAATGCATGAACGGATTTCGTTTTTAAAAAGACATTCGGCTAGTTTTCGGCCTGCTTGTTTATTATAATGTACTCACTATACAATGATGATTGTTACATGTCTTTAATTTGTGCCGACGTTAACAGTGTTGCATAATCGAGAAACTGGGCATATTTCGGTCGATAGTGGTTCTTTCTAGCGGGAATTGCAGCAACTACTTGCACTCAGTTACGATGCGATGTTCTCTCTCACTCGCACGAAGGAAGGGACTCAGGTAGTCTCTGGAAGGGTCCGACCGTAATTATCTCTCCCTCAGTAAACAACCACCATGTAGATGAAACAGCTATTTTTCCGTTTTTTTTTTTTTTCAAACTCATTAGAGAATGGCAAATACGGAATATTCTTGTTTTCGCTGATTGTAACACTTTTTGTATTTTTCCTCTAGCTTTATTTAAGCCATAAAACCCTTTTGAACATTTAAAAAACATTATTATTTTCATTTTCAAGGGATCGTATAAATTTCAGGTGTGTATAAGTCTTAAGTACGTAATGTCTATGGTATTGTGGAAATCATAATGATTACATTATTCGAGTAAGCTAACCCCCCCAAATACAAAATATGTAAAAAAAAAAAAAAAAAAAAAAAAAACGGCAGCCATAGCTCTCTTTCAAAAGTCTTTGCCTGTGAATGTTGTGAGATAGAGAATTTGAGCCAATCTTTTCATTCTTCCTCCCTTGTTTCGCATTGAAAAGAAGTAAGATCATTTCGCCTGTTGACGAGCGCCAAGCCAACCATTTTTTTGGTAAAAAAAAGTAAAATTTTGAACTCAAAATAAAAAAAAATAACTTGGCCATTGGGAAATTTTGGGTTTATTATGAGAACCCTTTTAAAAAAATCAATGGCCAAGTCATTTTTTAATGATTTTGAGTTTCAAAATTTTTACTGTTTTTACCACGAAAATGGTTGGCTTGGCGCTCGTCAACAGGCGAAATGATCTTACTTCTTTTTCCCAAAGCGAAACAAGGGAGGAAGAATGAAAAGATAAGCTCAAATTCTCTATCTCTTAAATTCCAGACAAAGACTTTTGAAGGAAAGCTTGGCTGCCGTTTTTTACAAATTTTGCTTTTTGTTTCATACAAGGCGTGAATACTTAAACACGAAAATTCCAATTTCAGGGGATGATTTAGGGGGTGGTGGGGTGGAATATCGCTTTCCTCTCGGCGATTATTTTTCATTGGATGAGCGGAGCGAAGACTTCAATTTCACCGACCCCCCAAAAAATTAAGGGTCCGTTTGTTTTTTTTTTTTTTTTGTTTGTTTGTTTTTTTGTTTTTTTTCCGTCTGTTTGTTCGCTCTCTACCGGGCAAACGGCATATGCGATCTTGATGAAAATTTGACACGACCTTCGTTTTCTCTGAACTTTTGACTTGCCACGTTTTTTGGGGATAATCGAAGAAATATTTCTCATGAATATCGTACTTTTAAAGATTTTTTTTTCGATTTTTAGTGCGATATTTTCGTGCCATTTGGGCCAATTCTGACCAAACGGGTGAGGCTACAACGTTCATATTTCACATGGACCCTTAAGGTAATGGGGATGTATTGCTTTCTGAAAGAAAAAAAATGAAAAAGTTAGCCAGAATCGAGAGAAATAAAGCTTTTAATATACGTTTTTTTACTTTTTGTGGATTTTTTCGTGCCATTTGGGCCAATTCTGACCAAACGGGTGGGGCTACATCGTTCAATTATACATGGACATTAAGGTTATGGTTATGTAGTACCTTTTGAAAGAAAAAGTGGAAAAAATTTTGCCAGAATCCATAGAATAAAGCTTTTAATACAAGTTTTTACGGTAAATAATACCAATTGACAAGAAACAAAAGAAACTGACAACATTCACTACAATGCGTAGGCAGCAAAACAAAGCACTTGCAAAAATAAGATATCCCAGCAAACTAAAACCTTTTAAAAAGCTCATCCATCAACGCGGCGGGACTTTAGCGTTTTCCTAGTAATAAGCAACGTCAAAGTATAACTAAAACTAGGGTAGGCCTAGTAACTAAAATATGATGACATACTACACTAATAAATTAAACACAATATATATATAGATATAGGTATAGGTATATATATATATATATAGATCACCTAGGCCTACATTGTAACATTACTACTAGAGTGTACTCTATTATCTGTGCTACTAGTTTCCGTTTTTAGCGCGCAACGCAGTGCTAATCGCAGCACAGATATCTCAAATACCACAGTAGATAGAATCACGATTCAAAATTCATTTTGAAGAGGAATGTTATATGCGGCCTAATACCAGTTTGTTTTTTTCATTTTGTTTTTCCAAATAATTAGAATAAATTTGTGAATATGACTATATATCAAATAATTTGCTCATTTTTGCAGCCGTCTTGTGGGGTAATGCATGAACGGGTTTCGTTTTTAAAAAGGACATTCGGCTATTTTCGGCCCGCTTGTTTATTATAATGTACTCACTATACAATGATGACTGTTATAGTCTTTAATTTGTGCCGACGTAAACAGTGTGCATAATCGAGAAAAATGGCATATTTCGGTCGATAGTGGTTCTTTCTAGCGGGAATGCAGCAACTACTTGCACCAAAGATTAGTCCATGTGACTAATTCTTTGCTTGCACTCAGTTACGATGCGATATTCTCTCTCACTCGCACGAAGGAAGGGAACTCAGGTAGTCTCTGGAAGGGTCGACCGTAATTATCTCTCCTCAGTAAAACAACCACCATGTAGATGAAACAGCTATTTTTCCGTTTTTTTTCAAACTTCATTATGAGAAAGGCAAATACGGAATATTCTTGTTGGCTGATTGTAACCACTTCTTGTATTTTTCCTCTTCTTTATTTTAAGCCATAAAACCTATGAACATTTAAAAACCCTTATTATTTCATTGCAAGGGATCGTATAAATTTCAGGTGTGTATAAGTCTTAAGTACGTAATGTCTATTGTATTGTGGAAGTCATAATGATTAAAATTTTTCGAGAGCTAAACCCCCCCCAAAAATTTAAAAATATGTAAAAAAAAAAAAAAAAAAACGGCAGCCATTTGCTCCCTTCAAAAGTCTTGCCTGTGAAAGTTGTGAGATAGAGAATTTGAGCCAATCTTTTCATTCTTCCTCCCTTGTTTCGCAAATTGGAAAAGAAGTAAGATCATTTCGCCTGTTGACGAGCGCCAAGCCCAAAACCCTTTTCGTGGTAAAAAAGTAAAAATTTTGAACTCAAAATCATAAAAAATAACTTGGCCATTGAATTTTGGTTCATTATGAAACTTTAAAAAGTCAATGGCCCAAGTAATTTTTTAATGATTTTATGTTCAAAATTTTTACTGTTTTTACCCAAAATGGTTGGCTTGGCGCTCGTCAACAGGCGAAAAGATCTTACTTCTTTTCAATGCGAAACAAGGGAGGAAGAATAAAAAGATAAGCTCAAATTCTCTATCTCTCAACATTCACAGACAAAGACTTTTGAAGGAAAGCTTGGCTGCCGTTTTTTACAACTTTTTGCTTTTTGTTTCATACAAGGCGTGAAATACTTAAAAACGAAAATTCCAATTTCAGGGGATGATTTAGGGGGTGGTGGGGTGGAATATCGCTTGCCTCTCGGCGGATTATTTTTCATTGGATGAGCGAAGCGAAGACTTCAATTTCACCGACCCCCCAAAAAATTTAGCTCCGTTGTTTTTTTTTTTTGTTTGTTTGTTTGTTTTTTTTTCGTCTGTTTGTTCGCTCTCTACCGGGCAAACGGCATATGCGATCTTGATGAAAATTTGACACGACCTTCGTTTTCTCTGAACTTAGACTTGCCACGTTTTTGGGTACAATCGAAGAAATATTTCTCATGAATATCGTACTTTTACGATTTTTTTCGATTTTTAGTGCGATATTTTCGTGCCATTTGGGCCAATTTTGACCAAACGGGTGGGGCTACAACGTTCATAGGTCACATGGATATTAAGGTCATGGTGATGTATTGCTTTCTGAAAGAAAAAGTTGAAAAAGTTAGCCAGAATCGAGAGAAATAAAGCTTTTAATATACGTTTTTTGACTTTTTGTGCGATATTTTCGTGCCATTTGGGCCAATTCTGACCAAACGGGTGGGGCTACAACGTTCATATTATACATGGACATTAAGGTTATGGTTATGTAGTACCTCTTGAAAGAAAAAGTGGAAAAATTTAGCCAGAATCCATAGAAATAAAGCTTTTAATACAAGTTTTTTACGGTAAATAATACCAATTGACAAGAAACAAAAGAAACTTAACAACATTCACCTACAATGCGTAAGCAGCAAAACAAAGCACTTGCAAAAGTAAAGATATCCCACGCAAACTAAAACCTTTAAAAAGCTCATCCATCAATGCGGCGGGACTTTAGCGTTTTCCTAGTAATAAGCAACGTCAAAAGTATACTAAAACTAGGGTAGGCCTAGTGACTAAAATATGATGACATACTACACTAATTAATTAAACACAAATATATATATATAGATATAGGTATAGGTATATATATATATATATATATATATATATATATATAGATCACCATAGGCCTACATTGTAACATTACTACTAGAGTGTACTCTATTATCTGTGCTACTAGTTGCCGGTTTTAGCGCGCAACGCAGTGCTAATCGGCAGCACAGATATCTCAAATACCACAGTAGATAGAATCACGATTCAAAATTCATTTTGAAGAGGAATGTTATATGCGGCCTAATACCAGTTTGTTTTTTTCATTTTGTTTTCCAAATAATTAGAATAAATTTGTGAATATGACTATATATCAAATAATTTGCTCATTTTTGCAGCCGTCTTGTGGGGTAATGCATGAACGGATTTCGTTTTTAAAAAGACATTCGGCTAGTTTTCGGCCTGCTTGTTTATTATAATGTACTCACTATACAATGATGATTGTTACTAGTCTTTAATTTGTGCCGACGTAAACAGTGTTGCATAATCGAGAAACTGGGCATATTTCGGTCGATAGTGGTTCTTTCTAGCGGGAATGCAGCAACTACTTGCACTCAGTTACGATGCGATGTTCTCTCTCACTCGCACGAAGGAAGGGACTCAGGTAGTCTCTGGAAGGGTCGACCGTAATTATCTCTCCCTCAGTAAACAACCACCATGTTGATGAAACAGCTATTTTTCCGGTTTTTTTTTCAAACTTCATTATGAGAATGGCAAATACGGAATATTCTTGTTGCGCTGATTGTAACACTTTTTGTATTTTTCCTCTAGCTTTTTTTTAAGCCATAAAACCCTATGAACATTTAAAAAACATTATTATTTCATTTCAAGGGATCGTATAAATTTCAGGTGTGTATAAGTTTTAAGTACGTAATGTCTATGGTATTGTGGAAGTCATAATGATTACATTATTCGAGTAAGCTAAACCCCCCCAAATACAAAAATATGAAAAAAAAAAGAAAAAAAAAAAAAACGGCAGCCATAGCTCTCCTTCAAAAGTCTTTGCCTGTGAATGTTGTGAGATAGAGAATTTGAGCCAATCTTTTCATTCTTCCTCCCTTGTTTCGCATTGAAAAGAAGTAAGATCATTTCGCCTGTTGACGAGCGCCAAGCCAACCATTTTTGTGGTAAAAAAAAGGAAAAATTTTGAACTCAAAATCATAAATAATAACTTGGCCATTGAATTTGGTTCATTATGAGAACTTTAAAAAGTCAATGGCCAAGTAATTTTTTAATGATTTTGAGTTCAAAATTTTTACTGTTTTTACCACGAAAATGGTTGGCTTGGCGCTCGTCAACAGGCGAAATGATCTTACTTCTTTTCAATGCGAAACAAGGGAGGAAGAATGAAAAGATAAGCTCAAATTCTCTATCTCTCAACATTCACAGACAAAGACTTTTGAAGGAAAGCTTGGCTGCCGTTTTTTACAAATTTTTGCTTTTTGTTTCATACAAGGCGTGAAATACTTAAAAACGAAAATTCCAATTTCAGGGGATGATTTAGGGGGTGTTGGGGTGGAATATCGCTTGCCTCTCGGCGGATTATTTTTCATTGGATGAGCTAAGCGAAGACTTCAATTTCACCGACCCCCCAAAAAATTTAGCTCCGTCGTTTTTTTTTTTGTTTTTTTTGTTTTTTTTTTTTTTTTCCGTCTGTTTGTTCGCTCTCTACCGGGCAAACGGCATATGCGATCTTGATGAAAATTTGACACGACCTTTGTTAGATCGGAGCATCTTGAATTATTATGTTTTAACCTCTTTGTTGTTCATTGTTTTGTTTATGTGTTGTTTTCTTCTTGTTTTATGTATTATTACCATCACCTATGTCTTCCTATGTCTTTCATCACCTATGAAAATAAACACTAATTCTCTTTGAATCTTTGTGTATTTGTCTTCACCTGATTTACATGGTCAATCTCCGTGGCCGGATTAGAGAACTCCGAGTATCATCATTCATCTGTGAGTAATTAAATATAGTTATACAGTCCACACACCACATTATTAGAACAAAATCATGGCTCCTCCCAATGGCAATGCAAATACGAAAGAAACCCTCGCCAAGATTGAAGGTTTTTTAGCTCTGCGAAGAATGTATATGGATCTTATGTTTAATCTTTATACTCTGGCGAATGAAACAGACGAGGCTTCAACGATGCAACTACAAGCGCGTAGGAAAAGAACATGTGGAATTAAAGGCTGCGTTTATGGAAACCCAAAGGAACATCACACTGGCCAATGCTCAAGTCCCCAATGCGCAAGTAGCAGATGTTGCTCATGCCCTTTTCCCAGTTTTATGAGTGGTATTGTAAGGTAGTTACGGTTGTTGAGGATAGGTTTCCCTCTGCATCACCAGTAGTACCTTCAACATCAGCAGTGGTATGGAACAACCTCGGGCTTCCGCAAATCGCCGTGCCCCTAGGGATGGTGATATTAAAAATACAGTAATTTTATTTTCCCTTTTCAATGCAGCTGTTCACCACACTCGACTCCCAGCAGAGACAAAAATGCTGTATCTGCGCACATACCCCACGGTGCACCGTTGCATCTTATTGAACATTTGTCTGTGTCAGCTGAGAACTACGATGTCGCCTATCGCCCTTATCTGCGAACGATATGCTTCCATTCGGGCACAGGCCTCACATTTAGTTGGCAAATGACGGTATATCCTACGCACCAACGGATTCTACGTCAGACATTCAAGCTGTCTTGGGCACCTTTCAGGTAGGACATGAAGCCTTGCGCAATTTTCCAGATTCCCGACCCTTTGGGGACTTTGTCATGTGTTCTCTAGCACTGAACACTTTGTCACCACCCCTTGCGACTTGCTTTCGAAGAAAAGCATCATGACCCATCCTCAGTGCCGACGTTTAATTCTCTCACGACCTTTCTAGTGGAACGTTGTCGAATTGGGGAATTGATAACCAATGATTCAACTCATAGGGCTGCTCTAATAAAGACTTCTTCTTGGCATAATAATCAATCCCCTTCCAGGTCATTTTAACATTAAGCACAATACACCTACGCCCATTGCTCGATTGCCTCCTCCAGTCGCACAAGCTCCCAACGCCCGCTACGCCATCATCATATAATGCACTTCGCAATACAATGACAGCTACACAAATCACCTAATCTCAACTCTCCTGGATGTGCCTATTTTTCAGATTCTGGTCACAATATACGTTCTTGCTCTTCGTTCAAGTATCTGCCTACCCAGGGAAAAAGGGAGTACGTTTAAACCCCCGCTCAACTATGTAGCAACTGCCTCAGCTCATACCACACTGAGACTGCGTGCACCTCCCAAGATAACTGCCATCCTGCGGTCGTCGCCATCACACCTTACTACATGAAAGTTCATATTGACTAGAACGTCCATCCCTTTTCATGTAGTATTATCATCTCATCACTTATCATCGTGTTCAGGGACTGTGCCTGTCCCTCGTTTAAAACGGTCCATCGACAGCCTTTAAACTCGTCAATCAGTTTTTACGGCCATGCCTATACTACCGTTGGCCTGGGTCTTCATGCGGGCGCCTGATGGACAGCGCGAATTAGTGCGCGCATTATTAGACACCCGGGAAATCAAGCCAACCTCATTTCTAGTGCTAGTGCCCAACGACTCGGCCCTCAAGCTGCAACCATCATGTGGCGGACCTATAATCGGAATTGGCGGGATCACTGCTTTCAACGACCATCAACCACCATCGCCCTTTACAACAGCGTGGCGATCCCCCATGGGGTTACACTCCCTCTCCGCGTGGTTTTCCCCCCCGTGATGCACAATTCACAAATGAAGCATTGCCGCATCAACAATGGACCCCAATTACACGCCCTGCGACTTGCTGATCCTGTTATTTTTCGTTCAGCTCCAGTCGATGTCGTACTCGGTGCAGACGTCTGCGCCACTATCATTGCGTCCAAACCATGTTATGCCTAGTGGTGGAGTTCCCGGTGCTTGGGAAACCACCCTGGGATGGGTTGTGGTTGGCGCATATTACCAAACGTCGCCTCGCAGATCGCCGAGTCCAATTCGCATCAAAAGTCATGACAATTTCTGGGGGAAAAAAGCGATATCGTATGCATTGCTCACCATTGAATCAATCGTCTCAAACCCTTTGATTTCGCCTTTACCGTCACCTTCACTTTCGTCTTCACCATCGACGTTACCGTCGCCTTCACTGTTGCCTTCACCGTCGCCTTCACCGTCGCCTTCACCGTCGACTTTACCGTCGCTTTCACTGTCGCCTTCACCGTCGACTTTACCGTCGCCTTCACTGCCGCCTGTACCGTTGGTACCTTCGTCTACCAGCACTGTCCAAGAGCCTTCAGCGGATGAAGTTCGGAAGTTAGTATTCATCACCGACAATGCATCACCACTTGTCACTTTATAACTTTTGTGCTCACTCCTGAACGCGTCACTGATCAGAATCTGTGCAGGTATCCATCGGCCATATCCGACGGTCTCAGTCGACTGCCTAAGCCTTCGTAGTACATTTGGCTTATGCGTCACAATCCTCACTCCTAGAGCCCTTTTAAAACAGGGGCCCCTTGATTAATCTTACAAAGCAAATTTTGGGACTTGGAGCCTACCTTTCACCGACCAATTCTTCGACCCGACGAACGGCAAGCCGAAGACATCTACAAGAATATACCACCCGGGATACTCTAGGACGCTTCATCGTTGCGCTCCCCCTAACTGGCCAACCTTTGGGACGCTCTGAGCACATTGCATTGCGTCAATTTAAATGCTTGGAAAGTCGCCTTCGTCATCAACCAGACATTTAAGCTGCATATTGCGCATTCATGCGGGATACCTAGAAAGTGGTCACATGGACTTGTTAACCTAGCGGAATACCCAATGAACCATATTATATTCCTATCACCTGTACACGACCTGACGATTTACCCACCAAAAACTACGAGTTGTATTCAAATGGTCCACTGCCACGTATAATGGAAATCCTTGAACGACGTATGCTGATGGTCCTAAATTGCAATGATGTGTGTACAGTGCTTTTTCGCTTTCGCTTTCACGCATTCGTTTTTACTGCAGATGTTCGACAAATGTACCGGCAAATTTCTTGTTAACCCAGAGCATCGAGATCTTAAGCATTGGTGTGGCGATTTTCAGAAAACGAACCCTATACAACATATTCGCCTTCGCACGGTGACTTACCGGACCTCCTCAGCTCCCCCCTTTCTAGCGTTGCGCAACCATTCCAAGAACTCGCACATCAAAATTCAGAACGCCATCCCATTTCTTCTGAACCTTGCTTAAAGACATTTATGTCGACGATATGTTTACTTGGCGCTGACACGCTTGATCTCGCCTTGGAGCGACGTGTGATTTGATTCAAATGTCTGAACGGGTGCTGTTTTGAATTGCGGAAATGGTGTGCCAACCACCCACTCTACTGATAGGACTCAACCCAGAACACTGTCGTCAAACTACGTCTGATAGCAAGATATTTTCATTGGACTATGATCCGGTATTCAGGTGTTGGGACTTGGCTGGGACCCTTCCGATGACGCCTTTTGTTATGTTGTACGCCTCTCAAAACCAGCCACAACAAAACGACAATCTAGTCACAGATGGCTCGTATATTTGACCCACCTGGTTGGCTTACACCAGTAACGTTTGTGCCAAGGTTTTCTTTCGCCGTATCTGCCAAAAAAGTCTATCTTGGGATGAAAACCCCACCAAAGAATATTATCGACGCGTGAAGTCATACCAGCAAGAATTGCCGTTATTGAATCAAATTCGAATCCCCCGTCTTGGGGTCAACATCATCTTCTCAAAACCCGTATTCTTGTTGGATTTTGTGATGCCTCAGAGGAAGGGTATGCCGCCGTTGTCTACCTTCATGTCTCTGAACCCCAAAGGGGGGCATTACCGTCACTCAACTAAGAGCCAAATCGCGAGTGGCACCCCTTAAAAAAGTGTCCTTGCCTCGCCTTGAACTTGCGCTGCTCAGTTACTTTTTCGAATTTATTCCCAGACTCTCATCGACATGGGGGTCATCACCATTGCCCGAACATTTTGCCTTCTCGGACTCCACTATCGCATTAGCGTGGATATCCGCTGAGCCGCACCGATGGGAAAACATTTATTGCAAACCGCGTGTTGAAGTTCAAGAAATATTACCATGTTCAGTATGGCACCATGTTGCTTCCGAGGACAATCCTGCTGATTGCGCCTCGCGGGGAATAATTTCCCCAAACACCTGATAAATCATCCTTTGTGGTGGGAAGGTCCATCTTGGTTAGCTAATCCAGTAACCACATGGCCATTAACTTATCCAAAATCATCTGATATGAACGACTCACAAGTTAATGCCGAATTGGTACCACCTCCAGTTTTCACGTTTGCGGTGCAAGTTGAACAGCTGGAGTTGGAAACTCTTTTCTCTTCCTATGTTCGTCTTTATCGAATTGTCGCCTTTTGTCGCCGGTTTATACACAACCGTCTCCACTCTCATCAGCTCATCACCGGACCTCTCTCCACCACCGAGCTTCATGAAGCTCAATTGTGTCTTATACGTCGAACCCAACGCTCCAGTTTGTCTGAGGAGTTGCGAGAAGCATCTCGTCCGAACACTCGCCACCGTCTTTCACGCCAATTACGTTTATTCATAGATAACGACGGAATTTTGCGAGTTGGCGGTCGTCTATCCTTTGCCAACATTGCTTATGAGCATCGTTCACCCTGCCTTACTACCCAAAGGCATCCTTTTTACATATTTGGTGATTGAGAATGCTCACGTCGTCAACTTACATGCCGGCTCACTTGCCACTCATCCTATCTTCGGCAAAAATTCTGGATAATGGACGGGGGGAACGTTGTTCGTTTGCAGCTTGCCAAGTGTAATCGTTTGCTTTACAGTAAAACCAAGACCCAATTATTCAACCAATGGGAAAACCTCCCGCTTGGGAAAGTGTTTCTAGTTTAGGACCAAATTCGTAAACACTGGGGTGGATTACGCCGGTCCTTACACTGTTTCCGCCGCTTGCCTCCGAGGGCCCGAACTCTAAAAGCAACATGTGCATTTTCATATGTTTTGCCACCAAGGCTGTTCACCTGGAATGGCTTCAGATCTCCTACTCCCACTTTCCTGCTGCTTATCGTCGCTTTGTGGGACGTCGTGGACATCCCCCCCACTATATTTAGCGACAACGGCACCAACTTCATTGGCGCAATCAATGAATACATCGTCTTAGCCAGCTCCTCACTTCTCAAATTCATCAGGATGCAATCACCGAAGCGCTTCCGTTTGTGGGGACAGAATGGCGATTTATTCCTCCCTCAGCGCCGCATTTTTGGGGGGACTCTGGAGGCTGGGGTAAAGTCTGCAAAGCAAACTCATACGGAAACGCCATTGGGAACAAGTCCTTTCCTTCGAGGAGCTCAATACGGGCCTAGTACAAGTTGAAGCTGTACTTAATTCGCGCCCGTTGTATGCACTATCGTCTGACCGGCTGACGTCGCCTATCTATCCCGGGTCATTTCCTAATATTTCGTCCGTTGACTGCACCTCCCGATGAGCCCCGCTACACCAACCGCATCGCCTGTTTGTCTCGTTGGCATTTGGTTTCAAAAGATCGTCGATGACTTTGGAAGCGCGGGCAAATAGAATACTCACACTCAGCAGCAACGATATAAATGGACACGCCAGCAAACAACATTCTTCGGGGGCTGTCGTCCCTTGGGTTTCCCAAGATAATCTTTCCCCCCCTACGCTGGACCATGGGCCGTATTGTTACTGTTAAACCTGGTACAGATGGAATATCTCGAGTTGCCGATGTCATCACCTCCCCCGGCCTCATAACTCGGCCAAATTTTGGAAACTTTGCCCACTTCCTACTCAATGAAGCGAAGCCTTCATGGGGGGCCCGGGAAAGTTAGATCGGAGCATTTTTGAAATTTTTATGTTTAACCTCTTTGTTGTTCATTGTTTTGGTTTATGTGTTCTTTTCTTCTTGTTTTATGTATTATTACCATCACCTATGTCTTCCTATGTCTTTCATCACTATGAAAAATAAACACTAATTCTCTTTGAATCTTTGTGTATTTGTCTTCACCTGATTTACAACCTTCGTTTCTCTGAACTTTGACTTGCAACGTTTAAGGTATAATCGAAGAAATATTTCTCATGAATATCGTACTTTTACGATTTTTTTTCACGATTTTTAGTGCGAATTTTCGTGCCATTTGGGCCAATTCTGACCAAACGGGTGGGGCTACAACGTTCAATTTCACATAGACATTTAAGGTAATGGTGATGTATTGCTTTCTGAAAGAAAAAGTTGAAAAAGTTAGCCAGAATCGAGAGAAATAAAGCTTTAAATATACGTTTTTTGACTTTTTGTGCGATATTTTCGTGCCATTTGGGCCAATTCTGACCAAACGGGTGGGGCTACAACGTTCATATTATACATGGACATTAAGGTTATGGTTATGTAGTACCTTTTGAAAGAAAAAGTGGAAAAATTTAGCCAGAATCCATAGAAATAAAGCTTTTAATACAAGTTTTTACGGTAAATAATACCAATTGACAAGAAACAAAAGAAACTTGACAACATTCACCTACAATGCGTAGGCAGCAAAACAAAGCACTTGCAAAAGTAAAGATATCCCACGCAAACTAAAACCTTTAAAAAGCTCATCCATCAACGCGGCGGGACTTTAGCGTTTTCCTAGTAATAAGCAACGTCAAAAGTATACTAAAACTAGGGTAGGCCTAGTGACTAAAATATGATGACATACTACACTAATTTATTAAACACAAATATATACATATATAGATATAGGTATAGGTATATACATATAGATCACCATAGGCCTACATTGTAACATTACTACTAGAGTGTACTATATTATCTGTGCTACTAGTTGCCGGTTTTAGCGCGCAACGCAGTGCTAATCGGCAGCACAGATATCTCAAATACCACAGTAGATAGAATCACGATTCAAAATACATTTTGAAGAGGAATGTTATATGCGGCCTAATACCAGTTTGTTTTTTTCATTTTGTTTTCCAAATAATTAGAATAAATTTGTGAATATGACTATATTTCAAATAATTTGCTCATTTTTGCAGCCGTCTTGTGGGGTAATGCATGAACGGATTTCGTTTTTAAAAAGACATTCGGCTAGTTTTCGGCCTGCTTGTTTATTATAATGTACTCACTATACAATGATGATTGTTACTAGTCTTTAATTTGTGCCGACGTAAACAGTGTTGCATAATCGAGAAACTGGGCATATTTCGGTCGATAGTGGTTCTTTCTAGCGGGAATGCAGCAACTACTTGCACTCAGTTACGATGCGATGTTCTCTCTCACTCGCACGAAGGAAGGGACTCAGGTAGTCTCTGGAAGGGTCGACCGTAATTATCCCTCCCTCAGTAAACAACCACCATGTAGATGAAACAGCAATTTTTCCGGTTTTTTTTCAAACTTCATTATGAGAATGGCAAATACGGAATATTCTTGTTGCGCTGATTGTAACACTTCTTGTATTCTTCCTCTAGCTTTATTTTAAGCCATAAAACCCTATGAACATTTAAAAAACATTATTATTTCATTTCAAGGGATCGTATAAATTTCAGGTGTGTATAAGTCTTAAGTACGTAATGTCTATGGTATTGTGGAAGTCATAATGATTACATTATTCGAGTAAGCTAAACCCCCCCAAATACAAAAATATGAAAAAAAAAAAAAAAAAAAAAAACGGCAGCCATAGCTCTCCTTCAAAAGTCTTTGCCTGTGAATGTTGTGAGATAGAGAATTTGAGCCAATCTATCCATTCTTCCTCCCTTGTTTCGCATTGAAAAGAAGTAAGATCATTTTGCCTGTTGACGAGCGCCAAGCCAACCATTTTTGTGGTAAAAAAAGGAAAATTTTTGAACTCAAAATCATAAATAATAACTTGGCCATTGAATTTGGTTTATTATGAGAACTTTAAAAAGTCAATGGCCAAATAATTTTTTAATGATTTTAGTTCAAAATTTTTACTGTTTTTACCACGAAAATGGTTGGCTTGGCGCTCGTCAACAGGCGAAATGATCTTACTTCTTTTCAATGCGAAACAAGGGAGGAAGAATGAAAAGATAAGCTCAAATTCTCTATCTCTCAACATTCACAGACAAAGACTTTTGAAGGAAAGCTTGGCTGCCGTTTTTTACAAATTTTGCTTTTTGTTTCATACAAGGCTGAAATACTTAAAAACGAAAATTCCAATTTCAGGGGATGATTTAGGGGTGTTGGGGTGGGAATATCGCTTGCCTCCTCGGCGGATTATTTTTCATTGTATGAGCGAAGCTGTGACATGTCCCTAACCCTATAGGGAGATACCAACAGTGGTCCGGCAGACTCAGTGGAGAAGGGGCGTGGGCGACTGCAGGTGGGTGTCTTCTGAGTTTGGGCGCCACTTCGTTCTAAAATAAATTATTGGGAAAGTCGCAGAAGGAACGAAGAAGTTTCTACGAATACAGAGAAAGGCGAAGTAAAATCATAAATAAGTCAAGTTTATTTGTAGAAATGAGTCCAGCGAAACCTTAAAGGTCGCAGAGAAATAACGTGGGGGGTGGTACCCACTTTACAAGAAGCTGACAGTAAGTAAGAAATACAACGTTAAATAATCAACCAGCAAAAGAAACAGTTCAGTCAAGCTAATAACAAAACCACAAAATGGTTGCTTACATAGTACACAAGCTTACAATAATCACAAAACGGTTTGACATGGGCTATGGTTGCCTACTCGTGCAACCACACCTAAATAGAACACACAATAATCCACACTAATAGTTGGCCTACTAAGCCTAGAAAATATACAAGTTATACAATACTAATATTAATATAAAAGGGTAGTATTACAGTAGGAATAGGAATATTTAGGCCTATAATATAATGTACATTATACATTGGACGCAGTGGTGCTACCACTGTCCATTACCGGCACTCCGGTTCATGGGCCTAGTTCGGAACATTTTCCAGAACCCTCGTCACCTGAGTCGAACCACTCGTAGGCCTAGATCGGGTCTTGAACCCTTGACGCGCTCTCATATTGTGATGTATGAACATTTGAACTACCGCCTAGAGCACTGCAGTGTAGTGGAGCTGCTCTGTGTCGTGGGATCTAGGGGCGTGGTAGTATTGCTGTCTTCCCCGTCTTTACTTGCAGAACGATGTCAATGTAGCCTAGCATCCTATGAGTGTAAGTGTATCTATTTCTAATAAGTACTGTTGATAATCTATATCTTATCGAGTGATGATTCATATGGCGCCCCTAATACCATATACATTAACACTGGCGACGAACGGAAATGCAAAGTAAGTACCATGCTCTGGAAATCTGAAGCCCTATGCCAACGCAAACCAGTAGGCCTAGGCTAGGCAAAAACGCGCCAACATGTGCGTCCGTCGGGAAAATGGACTATTTCGAACCCAGGTGTGTGTGTCGACCAACTGGGAGGAATCTATGGAGAGGGTGGAAGTCTACTACTTGCAAACAACAGTGAGGAAGATTCCAGGAAAGCTGGCAGTGCTTCCTGAGTGTTGTAGGACAACGCCGCCTATACACTAAGCCAACGGTCGGGGTCGTGGCGCCTAGAATTTGGGCCTAACGTACTTGACATTGGCGACTATTATCGACGGGGCAAATAAAGAACCATCTTCACTACCAAAAAACCCTCCGAAATCGTGATTGAGATTTTTAACTTCCATCGCAGAAAACCCTCAGAAGAGGATGGGAAACAATCGCGCAATATTTGTGTCAACTCGGCACAACAACAGAAAACTGTACCTTTACGCAGATTTGTGTGAACGCTAAGACTACGAGATTCAGTTTAGTTGTAGGCATTTGCACACGAATCTTTACAGAACGTAGAGGCTATTGGAAATGAGTGGATCTTAACATTTGAAAAAAGAAAGCCCTGACAAATTGGCTTTTGTTAAGTCAGCGGAGTCAAAGCATACACAACATGACGAGCATGAGAGCTCCGCGCAACATGGAGTTTAGCAAGGAGAATCAAACACCCTTTCATATACAAGAGGGGGCAAGGATTCCATCACATTACTAAGGTACTCTACAGAATGGAACGTGCTATCAGAATGCGGAACACCTCTCATGATAATCAGGACAATCAATGCAAGTTTGCTAAACGAAACTTGTCATTTTATTTTTTTTAATTTTTACAAAAGGTTGGGACACCACTTGAGCCCATGTTTGTTTAACAAAACAGAATCAAGACGAAACAGAGTCAAAGAAAAAACAACAAAACACCAAGTGCGGCAAAAGGCCTTCCAAACAAAACGGCAGGAAAAGAAGGGGATTCAAATAGCACTGCAATTGGATGTGTGATTGGGTGGTTTGAATTGGAAAATTTTGGAATTTGGTTGAGGGAAAGAAAAAAAAAAAGGAGGTGAGGGGTTGAAAATGGTGGAACTTGAAAGGAGAAAAAGGGAACTGACAACAGTCAGAACAGCTGTACGAACGAAATCAACCATGAGGGGCCATGTTTTAAGGTAACATCATCTGTAGACAGGCCTACGCCTAGAAACATACACCTTAGGACTAAAATTAATGGTTGCAATGCATACCTGGAATAACTCTGTAGACTCTGGATCTGCATTTTCAATAAGTCCTCGACATAACTTTTAAAATTTAAACTCTAGTTTGTGTCACAAAGTCAGTTTTTATGCTCTCAACAAAACCAAGCATTAAACTAGCCAGGCATAGGACTAAAACATGGTCAACAACAGCAAAGAGAAATGGCTGTCGTATGGTTGTTGAAGCCATAATAGGATGTGTTTGCATCACAGTCACGTGGGAAAGAGTCATAAAATTTACCATGGTGTTGGTAAAAGGGGCGGGAAGCAGTCATCATCAGTCCGCGACTGGTTTAATGCCTGGAATCTCCCTCATGGCATAACAAAGTTGACCTCACATGGTGCCTAGACCTAGACCTAGTATGGGAAGAAGAAATTCCGCTCAGTGTTCAAAGCCAAAACCGACGAACTAGCTCCTTACCCAAAACTGTCCCGAAATCGCTTGTAATCTTTGAAGGAAAATAACTTCGCCTGAAATTCTTATTACGGAAGCACGACCATACCATTTTCCACTGCAACCAAGGTTAAATAAGTAAGAACTGGACAGGTTGACTGAATCGTGTGGGTTATAGAACTGGTGATTCTCATGTTCCGTCGAATGGGCATCACCGATTGTGGCAGTTTTGAAACAAGACAACTTTTAAGTTTTGTGTTTGTGAACTTACCGAAGCACAGTAAATCCAGCGCGTAGTAACAAACATTTATCCATTGCCCACAACGAGCAATAATCCGGGTCTAAAACGATTGCCCGGTGGTGTGAAGTTCTCCAAGCTGACTGCACAAGCCTATCAAACACTGCTGTAAACGAGACAGCAGTTGACCTTGTACTGACAATCAAACCCTTAAGGGGTTATTTTAAAATGGAAGAGGTTACCGTACGGGGTATCTCGAGCTCGACCTGCGATTTTTCACAACGCAAATGGAACAACTTGTTATCAGGCATACCCATGGGGTGTGGCGGTATTTCTCTTTCTCACGATTATCCTTGTATCGGGGGAAAAACGCAAGAAGAACACGACACTGAGCGGTTGAGGGAATCTTGAAGCTGGATTGACGTGAAGCTCTAAGGCTGTTTGTGTTGCGTTTTGCAAAAAGATCAAAATGGGCCAATTTTTCCCTTGAACAATACAATTTCTTGGGTTTCTAATTGACAGCACTGGGGTGTTAGGCCCCAACACAAAGACAGGGGTGATGCTATCGTCGCAGCCACCGAACCCATCTAGCAAGTCAGTTGAACTTCGAAGCGTTCCCTCGGGTTAGACAACTTCTTACATTAACTAAGTTCGTGAAGAACCGAGCAATGTCTCTCTGGAACCACTTCACAGATGTGGCTAACGATGCCAGCTCTTGGGTTGTGAACATAACATTAGAGGAAAAAACGCTTTCTTCCTGGAAGCCTAAAAAGACATTACAATCATCTGATGTATTTAACTCATTATGATTAAGAACAAGCCAATCGGCTAACATTTGAATGCATCTCCGGTGGGCTCGGAGCAGTCTTGTCTTCTGTCACACTCAAGATCCAAGGAAAACCAATTGCATTTGCCGTCAAGAACCACTGACAGTACAGAGCGTAAAACTATTTCTCAAACAGATCGAGAGGCGTTAACGCATAATCTATGGCGTAAAACACTAATTACAATCTTGTAGGTCGCAAATTCAGAATTGGAATCCATCTTAACCATCTGTGGGAATTGTTCAATTCCCTGGTAAATCATTCACCGATAATTTCGGATTCACCCACAGAATGCTACGGTGGAGCACTTCTAACTGTCGAGCTGCTTATGTATACGTCTACTTGTTTATCGCGCACCTGTAAACACATAAGGTAACGTTGCCGAGGACTAACCTGTTCCGGTACAACAACAGACCCGGATACAGAAACTCCACACCAATTGTGAAGTACTGGTTTTTTGAAGCAATTGAACAAACACCGATCACAGAGCGGTCCGAGATAGAAATGGTCTCCAGCAAGATCCGTTGATTAGTCATGCAGGTCCATTGGAATGCGTACTTACAAAATGGCGCATGTTCAAACCTCAAGCAAGGACAATTTGCACAGCATACTTTCACAGGCGAACGTCAGAATTATCGATTCAGCTTGGGTGTTTGCTGTGGGAACGAGATCTTATAATAACAGAATAACTACGTGAACTGGGTTTTGAAAATTGTTGCAATGTGGCTCATCCAGGCATTGTGGTCATGAAAAAACTTCTTGCGCATATGTATGGTGGCCTGGGATCGACACCGCATTGAAACTATGTCAAGCGATGCCACCGATTGTCAAATACACGAACATAACCAGCGAAAGAAAGCACCTCATGTCCTTGGAAATGGGTCGACATCCTTGGTCGAGACTATACACACACATAAGACTTCCATGGGGTCCATTTCTGGTGAAGCCACTTTGTCTCATTTTGGTAGATGCCTACATCCATGACCAGAAGTGGTTTATAATGAAAAACTTAACAATCAATTAAGCAGGAATAATCACTACGAAGAATCTTCGGCACGCACGGGCTACCAGTACAATTCGGTTTCCGTAATGGAACGGCGTTTGTCTCTAGCTGAAATGATGAATTTCTAAGAAGCTCACTAGGTATTACGCAATGTTGCCGTACTCAACCAATTCCATCCTGCAATCAAAGGGACAAGCTGAAAGAAACTGTTTCAGGATGACGTTGGTGAAGGAATCCCTCAAGAAGGATGAACAAAGTGAATTCAACAGTCATGGTCTCAAGATGCTTGATACATCAACATAACACTCCGAGCACTGTGACCAACAAGAGTCCTGCTGACTTCTAATGGGTCGCGTATCCGGACATAGCCTTGGATCTTTTGAAACCAGACATTGAGCAAGAAGATGCGCCAACGTCAGGAGGAAGAATGGGACGCGAACCTTACCTGAGCGAACTTTTGAAGAAGGTGCAGCAGTGTATCGGTGTTGGAACTATGCCGATGGAAACAGTGGATGCCAGCAACTGTCACCAACGTCTCGGCCCCGAACATTCGAAACGCAACTAGATGATGAGGACATGGAAGACGACACTAGACCGAAATGAGGGGGCGAGACTCGCGGTCGACAGAAGACTAGTGAGAGGCATGGAACCAACCTGATTCTTAACTTTAGAACCATCCCTAGTAGGAAGGGCTAATTGAAAACCTCTGCTCGCCACTGAACCATGTTATTCTAAACCAGCCAAAAGGTATCCTCCTCACGTCCTCGTGCTAGACCTGCCTATCTGAAAGAACTTTGTTTACTGATTAAACTCAGTATCTTTAAAAACGCTAATTGATAAATTTAAATTCAAATCATACTTGTAAAAACATAAATCCCAGATAAGGGAGGGTGTGATTGTATAACATTTTGAACTACCGCGCCTAGAGCACTGCAGTGATTGGAGCTCTGTGTCGTGGGATCTGAGGGCGGTGGTTAGTAGTTGCTGTCTTCCCCGTCTTGACTTGCAAGGAGCGATGTCATGAAGCCTAGCATCCTAGTGATTGTAATTGTATCTATTTCTAATAAAGTACTGTTAATCTTATATCTAAATATCGAGTGATGATTCATATGGCGCCCTCATAACATATACATAACACATATGGAGAACAAAAACACCCTAATAAATAGAAAACTGTCATATGGAGCAGCTGATATGTAAATGCTAAGAGCTACACTACTCTTGCTTGACGCGCTCTCATATTAGTGAAAGCTGTAAAGGGGAAGAAACACTTGAACATTGCAAATCCGGATACCAGCGTGAAATTTTGCATGGGGGTAGATAAAAATATCAGATTAAAAATCCGCCGGGAGGCAAGCGATATCTAACCCCCAACACCCCCTAAATTATCCCCTAAAATTAGAATAATTCATAGCTCTAACACAAAAAAGAATTTTTATTCAAATTTGTTATTAAAATTTTTGTTTTAATGTGTTTTAACCCAATGGGGCGCTTTTCTCATTTCCTAAACCACATTTTTTCAACCCCCTCCCTAATTGTTTATAATATTTTTACCTTGATTTCCAGCATTTACCAGTGAGGCACCTAGGGAGTTATCAGCATGAAATTTGACATGATGGTTCATAATAACCTGAAAAATAATAATCCGTCGGGAGGCAAGCGATATTCCACCCCTTTGTTCTCTACCACCCTTAACTTTGGAAAAACGTAAGGTAATATTTAATACATTTTGAATATTTCAATTGCTGATTAAAATTATGAGTCGATGTGTTATAGTCCAGTCAACAAATCATTCATACAAAACAAACAATTTTTTCACCCCCAACCCTAATAATCATACTTTTAGTGACAAAAACTGTTTAGTAAGTTACCAACATGAAATTTGACATGGTGGTAGATAAAAATATAAGAATTACTATTCCGTTGGGAGGCAAACAATATTTCACCCCTAGTGCCCTCTATCATCCCTTAAAATTGAAATTGGTACTAGGTAGTACTCAATACATTGTAAATATTAAAATTATTAAATAATATTATGCTCAAACATGTTTCCATCCAATCAACCTAATTTCTCGTGTATTTTTTACCCCCACCCCTAATAGTGATTTTTTTCATCAACACTTATTAGCATGAAATTTGGCATGGAGGTAGATAAAAATATAAGAATTACTATTCCGTTGGGAGGCAAACGATATTTCACCCCAAGTGCCCTCTATCATCCCTTAAAATTGGATTTGGTACTAGGTCGTATTCTATACATTGTTATTATTAAAATTTCCAATAATATTATGCTCAAACATGTTTCGATCCAATCAACCTAATTTCTTTTGTTCTTTCAAACCCCCACCCCTAATAGTGATTTTTCATCAACACTTATTTTAGCATGAAATTTGACATGGTGGTAGATAAAAAATAAGAATTACTATTCCGTTGGGCCAGCACAGGTGCCTCCGAAATCAACTCAAACCACTTGCTGAAGGCCGCCTTCTGTTTTAGTCCCCCACTTTACCATGCCCCCCCCCCCCATTCCGCCCACCCATAGCAGCTTCTTTTCTCAATGCAGTTTCTAAACAAATGACGGTTTGTTTGTCTGAAGTGACAGTGTAATATCACAGCCCCAAAACTCGTGACAAATTGTATGAAAATACCACCTTGTACCATGTAATCATAGATACCAACGCATGTAACATGCTTATTATTGTATTTCTTAAATAAACCAAAAATAGTTGAATGTTAATTAGATTTTTAATTGAATACATTCTTCCAGATACCACACATGAAAAAAAAGAATCATTGAACACTCTTTCCAATTTTAAGGGATGCACTTGGGGTGAAATATCGTTTACTTCCCAACGGAATAGTATAATTCTTATATTTTTATCTACCACCATGCCAAATTTCATGCTAATAAGTGTTGATGAAAAATCACTATTAGGTGGGGGTAGAAAAAACAGAGAAATTAGGTTGATTGGATCGAAACATGTTTGAGCATAATATTATTGGATAATTTTAAAAATTACAATGTATAGAATACGACCTAGTACCAAATCCAATTTTAAGGGATCGTAGAGGGCACTAGGGGTAAAATATCGTTTGCCTCCCAACGGAATAGTAATTCTTATTTTTTTATCTACCTCCATTCCAAATTTCATGCTAATAAGTGTTGATGAAAAAATCACTATTAGGGGTGGGGGTAGAAAAAACACGAGAAATTAGGTTGATTGGATCGAACATGCTTGAGCATAATATTATTGGATAATTTCAATAATTTCAATGTATTGAATACTACCTTGTACCAATTTCAATTTTAAGGGGTGATAGAGGCACTAGGGTGAAATATTGTTTGCCTCCCAACGGAATAGTAATTCTTATATTTTTATCTACCACCATGTCAAATTTCATGTTGGTAACTTACTAAACAATGTTTGTCACTAAAAGTATGATTATTAGGGTTGGGGATGAAAAAATTGTTTGTTTTGTATGAATAATTTGTTGACTGGACTATAACACATCGACTCATAATTTTTATCAGCAATTGAAAAATTCAAAATGTATTAAATACTCCCTTCCGTTTTCCCCCCAAAATTAAGGGTGGTAGAGAACAAAAGGGAGGAATATCGCTTGCCTCCTGGCGGATTATTATTTTTTCAGGTTATTATGAACCATCATGCCAAATTTCATGCTGATAACTCCCTAGGTGCCTCACTGGTAAATGCTGGAAATCAAGGTAAAAATATTATAAACAATTAGGGATTGGGGGTTGAAAAAATGTGGTTTAGGAAATGAGAATAGGCCGATTGGGTTAAAACACATAAAACATAATTTTAATAACTAATTTGAATAAAAATTCTTTTTTGGGTTAGAGCTATGAATTATTCTAATTTTAGGGGATGATTTAGGGGGTGTTGGGGGTTAGATATCGCTTGCCTCCCGGCGGATTTTTAATTCTGATATTTTTATCTACCCCCATGCAAAATTTCACGCTGGTATCCGGATTTGCAATATTTTTCCGCTAACAGCTCTCACTATATGGAGAACAAATAAAACTCCTTAGTCGAACCACTAACACACATCCCGCAGGATTCTACCGCGACAGCGCCAACAGTCAGAACTGAACCGAGTCAGCTTTCCGACATACCTATGTACAATGGTTGACCTGTCCGGAAAATCACCAGTAGTAGGCCTACCTAACACAGGCTAGACCCTACCACTCACAACTATTCGCACAACCGCGACAGCGCCAACAGTCAGAACCGACCCAGGCCCGCCTTCCGACGTACCTATGTACAATGGTTGACCTGCCCGGATAATCCTCAGTAGTAGGCCTACCTAACACAGGCTAGACCTACCACTCACATCTATCAGAACTGGGACTCGAACCCAGATCCTTTCACAGTAGTAGGCCTACCTACACAGGCTAAACCCTACCACTCAAATCTACTTGCACCGGGGACTCGAACCCACAGTACCAAGGTCGCAATCCATACCTTCGCATGATCACTCGCTAGGCCTACGTAGCTTTTCACTAGGCCCTAGCCTCAATCTACACATATCTACATATTTACAAAAACCTGCCTAGACCTAGTAACTTCACACTAGGCCTTAGCTTTACAGATACTAGGCTACTACTAACACTAACTAGGGACTAAAACTTATAGGCCATATGGGCACACGGCAGCCTACAATCTTAACAGTAGGCAAAATGGATTCAAATGTTCATCTAGACAATAATATGTGCTAGGAAGAGTAAACCGGTTGAGACAAGTATTAGTCCAAGACCTAGGCTTGGCCCTAATCACTAGTTGGAGAATTCTAGATAAGGTCTAAAGGGGTTTTGCAATTCCACCCGTTCTCACTCTGTAGCACTTGGAACCGTTCCTGGCAATAGTTACTAGTAGACCTTACGTCTACCTACCATGATGTGGGGACATAACCAGTAGGAAAAGATCAAGCTTACCTCCATTACAGCTTCACAAAATTCACACGGTTTCTGACAAAACTCAGATCCAAACAAATGCAGTTCTTGAGGCAGAACACCCGTGTCGGCCCGCCAGGTAGGCCTAGGCCTAAGCCTAGCTAATCGCCTACACTGCATGGCAAGCTTGAAGTGTCTTGAGAGGCCTACAGCTTCTGTCTTTCCTACTAACCAAGCAGACCATCTGGAACTACACCGTCGGCTTGGGTCTTAGCCTAGCCTAGGCCCTACCCAAGAGGCTAAGGTTGTGTCTCGTAGACGAATATCCCAGGACAGCATCCAGACATCATGCCAGTCACCAAAACCCCAGAGGGGCCCGATCGCCGTTGGCTACTCGCCAAGGTGCGATTAGTCCCAAGAACTTGGCCCCACGAAAAAATATAACTGGAAGGAATATAGCCATACTCTGTCTAGAAAATATGAGCCCCACACATCGTGGAAGATCACTTTCTAGCCGACGACCAAGAGTACTTCACTCTACAGAGTTCCCGGTGGAAGAGAACGACCAACGGTTCTTTTCTCCCAGCCCAAACCTCAACTGTCAAAATGAACAAAACGTCACTTCCGTCACAGTAGGCGTACGGACTGCGCGAGCCCGAACGCGGGCAATACAAAATGCCTAGCTTAGGCTAAAACTCAAACGAAGTCGCCCGTGTACTGTGGTGCCCTCCGACGGCAACACGTCGTACCACGGCGCGGAGCTAGAGCGGCAGATACGGAAGCGTTCCCAGACGTTACAAAGCGAAGACTTCAATTTCACCGACCCCCCAAAAAATTTAGCTCCGTTGTTTTTTTTGTTTTTTTTTTCCCGTCTGTTTGTTCGCTCTCTACCGGGCAAACGGCATATGCGATCTTGATGAAAATTTGACACGACCTTCGTTTTCTCTGAACTTAGACTTGCCACGTTTTTGGGTACAATCGAAGAAATATTTCTCATGAATATCGTACTTTTACGTTTTTTTTCGATTTTTAGTGCGATATTTTCGTGCCATATGGGCCAATTCTGACCAAACGGGTGGGGCTACAACGTTCATATTTCACATGGATATTAGGTAATGGTGATGTATTGCTTTCTGAAAGAATAAGTTGAAAAAGTTAGCCAGAATCGAGAGAAATAAAGCTTTTAATATACGTTTTTTGACTTTTTGTGCGATATTTTCGTGCCATTTGGGCCAATTCTGACCAAACGGGTGGGGCTACAACGTTCATATTATACATGGACATTAAGGTTATGGTTATGTAGTACCTTTTGAAAGAAAAGTGAAAAATTTTGCCAGAATCCATAGAAATAAAGCTTTTAATACAAGTTTTTTACGGTAAATAATATCAATTGACAAGAAACAAAAGAAACTTGACAACATTCACCTACAATGCGTAGGCAGCAAAACAAAGCACTTGCAAAAGTAAAGATATCCCACGCAAACTAAAACCTTTAAAAAGCTCATCCATCAACGCGGCGGGACTTTAGCGTTTTCCTAGTATTATTATACCATCATGCCAAATATTGTAACGAACTGGCATAGTGAGCGCAGCTACACATGCCAATTCGCTACAATATAACACACATAATACTAGCATACAGAGTTGCATATAGTAATTTCACTCTTTATACAGTTTAGCATAGCTTTGAATAAATGCACTCTGCCGACATCCGTTCTTTGTCTGTGTCGCAAGCCGCTCACATCAAATTAGAAGTGACCAGAAGTATAACACCTCGACACGACGGCGCCGTGGATTGTATTTGATAAATTCATGTGCCGCCCTCTAATTGGCGAAATCACTTTGATTTCGCCGACCAAGTGTCGAGTGTGGGCGACCTGTGGGTCAGGAGGATCCATAAATTTGACACATTAAAAGTGTCAATTACTGAGATCGAGCGCATGTGCAATACTCGGTCCTATGAGATCACTCCAAAAGCTATGACCAAATGTGGTAGCCGAGCCCCTAGCGTCATCGCGTTTCCTGTCACTAGCAGGGAGGGTATATAAGTAGGGTTTGCTCCTCAAGTCGTTATCAGATCTACAGATCCTCTTCTCGTATCAGGACTCGAGTGTGTACTTTTCCGTGCCTCGGACCCTTGGGTCTCAAGGAGACCCAAGGCAGTCACTGGTGAGTGGAACCATTAACATGTACTTGGCAGTTAGCATTTGTATGTATTGTAGAAGCTAGGAGAATGTTCATAAGGAAGATAATGAATTAGTCTCTTACAAACATTCTTAGCTTTAGAGAAACTTATTACTTTATTATTATCATCGTGTATTATCAGGCTATTTGGATTAGCTGTGTTTCCTGGATGTAAGAGACATTATCATGATGATAACCCAATCTACCATTACGTAAATACTAGACCCGACTCAATACTAGGTTTTTATTATGAATTGTACTTCAAATAATAAATATTGTAATGCAAACCGTTTTACCATGTATTGTTAATCAATTGTTATGTACTTTGGACATCATCCGGGAGTATTCCCAGGACGTCAGGGAATTTTAGTAACTTATTCAGAGGTTATAAACTAAACCTAGGTCCTTCAGGCCGACCTATACTAAATAACCAAACCAGGCTCTAAACGTGTACAACCATGAGTGTCTTATTCATTAAATATTGCCAATGTAATTAACTTCAGTGTTATTGTCCTCTTCCTTCAATCATCATACTCACTGATCCACCAGAGGTTTCATACCTCTAATTAAAACGAGACAGTTACCTCTCTAAGTCAAGCAGTAATCTATCAGCAGGTCTAGACCGATCCTGACCAAAACGGTCTTGGTGGAGGCGTTAGTAACCGGCTAATGACTTGGGAAGACACTACCGTGTCGTCCCCGGTCAGGACCGTTACAAATGGTGGAGTCTTGCCGGTAGTAATCAAGTATTAAATCCTGGAATTCAGTGATGAGATGAATGAAAGAGAGATAAACTATGTTACAGTGTTTTTACTTTAAGTCATAGTTAAATATTAGGGATACCCCCGAGCTATTAATAGAGGTAGAGTCAGTGAGTGAGATATATATTGGGACTAGTAGACACATTGCACAGGCAGACCTAACAAGTGATTCAGATAATAGTGAATTCAAGGCAGTGACCATGTACAAGTCACAAAGCAAGTTAGCTCTGGACAAAAAATTGTTTTCCTCCTGTTTTACAGTGAGTGTGTATTTGTATTTCATATCAGTGCAATCATTTAAGAAAGATACAGCAGCACCAGTGTTAGTGTGTAAGTTTTCCATTTGTATGGACAAGATTTAAGTTTTTAAATTTTGAAAATTGGCTTCAAATTTTGTTTGGTATGACATTTGTTTGTAACCATGGTGGCCAATATGTGTATAGTTTTCTTGCATACTAAGCTCTTTGCATGAAGAAATGACACCCTTCAAGTCATAATTCAAGCATTCTGAAAGTCATCAATTCAAGGATGGTGTCTGCAATGTGCCGTGTGGCTGGGTGGTTGAGGATTTTACTTTTTATTGTAATGTTTACATTTGTTTTTCTACAATGAAATTTTCCAATGCACATTATAATGACAGAAATTCAAGTTATCCGTTTCAGTGTAACAACAAATAAACAAAGTATAACAAACAAATGAATCCAGCCAACAAAAAACTTTCATTTTATTATCAAAATGTACGAAGTATAAAAAATAAATTTGCACAGTGCGACATACATCTACCAGAATTGAATGATACGGATGTTGTAGCATTGAGCGAGACATGGCTTTTAAACACAGTTCAAGATGCAAAAATTCCCTTGTCAAAATCGTTCACAATATTTCGGCGTGACCGAGCAAATAACAAACGTGGAGGAGGAGTTCTTATCGGAGTCAATGCATCCTGGCCTTCTAAGAGAACATGACTTGGAAACTAACTGTGAGTTAATATGGGTTGAAATAACGATTCCAAAAACTAAACTTCTAGTAGGCTGCTATTATAGGCCTCCAGGTAACAAGGAAAGTGATCTTGAGGAATTCTTTCAATTCATGCTTCGTGTTCTGCCTCTTGGTCATGTTGGGCTTCTTGGAGATTTTAACTTGTCGGCTAGATGGACTTCTTCAATAACCAGTGATTGCAAAAGTAATATGGATGTTTGGTTCATGGATCACTTTATACACGGGCTTGGCCTAGCACAGCACAACATGCATTTCACACGCGAGCTTGCTTCATTGGATTATGTTTTAACTATCTTCCAACAGTCATTGTGACTTTAGGGAAGGATTTCTTCTCTTAGGACCATAGCTCACTTGATGTTGAGGTAATCCTGCCAACTAGGGTGATGCGGCCTCAAGTGCAACATCAGCGTAATATACCACAATGGCACAGAACCAGTTGGGGAGAAGTAAACGATGGTCTGTCGTCGCTTCCATGGGATCAGTTGCCCACGGGCGATGTTGATGATGCAGAAATACGTTCAGTAACTGGACCAGCCGGCGTAATCAATGAGAATGTTCCTCATCGTAAACCAAAGTCAACGAAGTTTTCACAATGGTATAAGCATGATACTATGTTGACTTTAAAAAACAAGAATAATGCGTGGAAGTTGTGGAAAGAGTCTCCGAGTATGAATACGCGTACCACATTTGAGGATTTGCGGCGTCTATCAAAGGCACTCCTCAGGAGGGACTACAAAGATCACATGGCAAACATTTCCTCAAATGTGTCACAGAACCCAAAGAGATTTTGGACGCTTATTAATTCAAGGCGTAAATCCGAACGAATTCCTAGAGAAGTGTCATTGAATGGTGATAGTGCAATGGACAATGCTAGGCCTGAATTATTCAATGAATATTTTTATAGTAATTTTAACAAGCCTGCAACTCCAGCTGTTCCTGTCTCCCTACTTGTAAAAAGTGTATGTCCTCACACCCTCTCTTCACTGTCTACTACTCCATTTATTTTTTTATTTATTTATTTATTTATTTATTTATTTATTTATTTAACGTCTATCCTATTCAGTTATAAAAACTGATTTACAAAGGAGGACAACTAAATAAATCTAATTACAAAGATGCAGAAACAAATAAACAACATTTAAGTAAATATTTGAAATAGTAGCATTACAACAAATGCATTAAATACTCAACAAATTTAATAACAAATAAAAAGGATATTAAATGCAATTTATGAATGAATCGAATATAAAAAAGGGGGTGGGGAATGAAAAGAAAAGAAAAGAAAAAAGAAAAAAGGAAAGGAAAAAAAAAGAAAGAAAAGAAATTTGAAGAAAAAAAAACATTAAAAAAAAACGAAAAGAATAAAACTGATTTATTAGACGATCCCACACACCGAATATGAGGTTTGCCATAAATCAGGAACGGCAAATCAGGATAATCAATCTTTCGCGGAAGAAACCACCGAACGCGAAACTTCATTCTTGTGTTTCAACCATCATTCTTGAGTTCAAATCTTGATACAATTTAGTGCAAAAGATCTTGACTCTAATATATAATTATATCAGATAAATAATTATTTAAAATTGTTCAAGACAAAAACTGATCACAGCAATGATACAGGACACCTAACTGTAGTATCCCAGGGACGAGGTGTTCTACCTGGATTACATACTAATTAATCACTGTACACTGTTTAGCCAACTCGTCTGTCATTACGTCAGTTTTATTCAGAACCCGGGACATATGGTCGACATCAAACTACTACACTAGTCAGTTAGCAACACTAGTATCTAGTCAAGTAAGAGAGCGCTTCCGGGAAGCGGGAGCATACAACTTCCCTCTTTACAACAATTAAAATAGTAATACAAATAAGAATATCAAATATATGAGTTGAAAATAGAATAACTAGTACATAATGAATTTATGAAGAATGTCAATCAAGTTCTTAAATGTAATCAAATGAAACCACAGAGTATAAGAATTGTCTTTGCTTAGTCTTGGTAACGTATAGGCAATCTCCGTTCCCTCTGCGGCCTGGGTTTCACCTGGACCGGTGATCTTGGGCTCTCGGCCGGAACGTCAGCTCGAACGACCTCCTGCGTCCCATGGTTCTGCTCATCTCCATTTTGTAGAGCCTTGTTATTAGGCTCAGAAGGAATTTCAGGTAGGGAACCAGAGTGGGAATCTCTGGTATGGAACCTCTTAAAATGGGTAGAGTTTCGGGTATAGCGGGCACGGTCAGGAGTTTGAACGGTAATACTGTTCCCGTTCTTTGACACTACTTGGGTAGGGGTAGGACAGTAGGGAGTAGTTAGTTTGTTAGTTTTGTTTTGCTTCATCAAAACATAATCTCCTTCCACTATCACACTTTCCTTAGCGCGTCGTGATTTATCTGCATATTCCTTCCCTTTCCATTTCCTTTCAAGGTCCCGGCCCTCTGATTTCACCATCATCCACTGTTTTTTGCCTCCCAAGTTGGTAACTTGTCTCGGATTTTCCTACGGTAAAGAAGTTCGGCAGGGCTTACGCCTGTAGTACAATGCGAAGTATTACGGTATAAAATTAGATACTGAAGTAGGATTTCTTTCCAATCTTGTCCTGTTGCTTGTGCAATACGCAGACGTTTTAACAAAGAACGATTTTGGCGCTCCACCTCCCCGTTAGCCTGCGGCCACAACGGTGTTGTGAAACGTAGATCAATATTATTTTCTCCGCAGTATTTCTTGAACTCTTCACTGGCAAATTGGGGTCCATTATCTGACCTAATAGATGAAGGTAAACAAACCTAGCAAAATCGGTTTAAGTTTCTCGATTGTTTTTCTCAGCGGTAATGGACTTCATGATGTCCACTTCAAAGAATCTACTGTAGTAGTCAATAGTGACTAGTAAGTAATGTCCTGATGGTAGGGGTCCTAGAAAATCTACAGCTATGTCTTGCCAAGGGCGGCTTGGCAGTGATGTTGTACGAATAGGCTCCGGAACATCAGGTGCAGTGACAAGCTGGCAACCATGACAAGTCTTGACAAATGTCTCACATTCCCTATCAATCCCCGGCCACCATACCTTAGATCGTAATCTTTGCTTCATTACTGACATTCCCGGATGACCCTCGTGGCCAACTCCATGGTTTGCTGCCTGAGAGCAACTGGCATTATCAACGATTTCCACGCAAATGATATTTCCTACCTTGCTCAGTTCAGTGGCAAATGCATGAAAGGGTTTTTGCTCGAGTCATCACTCCAAGAACCTGATTCGAGACTACGAGATACAGACTGAAGCTCCATATCATTTTTCAAAGCATCTTCGATATCCTCCAATCTTAGTGCTACTGGTGTTGATGACTGAACTATGATTTGAGACATTTCTCACCTTCAGCATCAAAAGTTGTCTTACATTTTCCCGGATCCAACAGCCTAGATAATGGGGTCAGCATATTAGACTTTCCAGGGCGATGTACAATGTGATAGTTATAGGATTGTAATCTTAACATCCATCGCTCTATCCTAGCACATGGTTTACCTTTCGGTGACAATATGCATTCAATGGGCTTATTGTCAGTGATCAGGTCGAAAGTATCTCTTCCATACAGGTACATATGAAAATGTTCACAGGTTGTTATCTCTCTTATTGATTCTGGGATCAATTCGATTTGGTGAAAAGCGCTGTCAATATAAAGTTTACTACAGAATTTACTGTCCCTTAGATCAGGGAGTACCTCATCAAAACTTGGTATGTGATGTTTCTCTCTTTCCACCGCAGTATTTGCCTGATGCATGTCAACGCAAATCCTGACATCTCCATTATCCTTAGGGACGACCACGAGCTGCGAGGACCACTGCGATGGGCCATCAATCTTCTCAATGATATCTTGGTCTTCCAACTCTTGAAGTTTAGTTTCTAGTATTCTTTGAAGGGGCACAGGACTCTTCTCAAAGGTTTGGTACACTGGTTTCACATCATGGTTAATGGGAAGTTTCATTTGAAAATCTTTCAACTTTCCCAATACAGGCTTAGGCTTATTAGGCCTTTCGATCTGATTCACTTGCAGGCCTATCTTCAAAACTCCTAGTTTTATTGCAGTCTCTTTCCCAAGAAGTGGCACACCCTTGCCTTTGATTACGTAGAACAAAGCGCTTACCTTCGGACCGGGTCTTACCTCTACATCTGCTTGGAATTTACCCAGGACAGTCAGGGGGGTTTTTACTTCCATATGGAAAGAGTGCCTTACTAGATAATGAAGAGCAGCAGTCAAATTTGGGTTTTTCCTTTAAGCGAGTCCACGTTTCTTCATCTACTACATTACATGTAGCTCCTGAGTCAACCATAACCTCCAAAACCCAATTCCACCCACCTTGACTTTCAATAGGTCAAAAGAACCGTTCAGCTGGTTAACTCTGGTCACTCCGAAAGCATAGTCGCGGCGATCTTCCGACTCGTCGTCTGTATTTGAATCGACATTAACTTGTCTAACCTTGCTTTTCTCTTTTTTCCCTGTGTTTCCTTTAGTGCGTTCCCCTTTTTGTTTACTTTTCTTCCTACAGCAAGCCCCAAAGTGCCCAATCTGATGACACAGATGGCATTCTTTGTTCTTTGCTGGACACCCATCACTACCTTTCATGTGTCCCACATAGCCACATGCAAAGCATTTTATTTTCTTTGACCTATCTAGGCCTAGGCTTACCTTGTTCACTACAGCTTGCTTGTCAGGCAGACCTAGCCCTAGGCCTGAGCTTACCTGCTCCAGTCCTAGCTCGCGCTGGTTGGCGTCCTCCCAAGATCGAGATGTGTCCAACACAGACTGTAGGGTCATATCTGGACCTATTTCGATAAGTTTTCTCTTGAGTTGCTTAGAAAAAACTTTGTCCAATATTTGGTCACGCAGGTGTTCATCTATGAGTGTGTCGAACCCACAGTGAAGAGCCTGGCGCCTTAACCTAACTTCAAACTTATCAATAGACTCACCCTCTTGTTGGCTAAGTGCACGGAACTTGATTCTTTCATAAGGAATGTTACTCCTAGGTGTGAACTTCACAGTCAACGCTGCGACAGCGTCCAAATAAACATTGGAACCTCCAACTGCCCCTGCCGCTGGCAGACTGTGATACACGTCCTGTACATCCAGACCTGCTTTATGCAACAATGTTGCCTTCTTTCTTTGAGGGTCTTTAATATTAGCACTTTCTGCATAATATTCAAATCCCCTGAGCCAACGCGTCCAGCGTTGTCCCACCGTTGTCTGGTCACCTGAGCAGTCGAAAGGCTGCACGCCGTTTTCACCGGACATGATTGAACAATTCCGGGTGGTCTAGGCCTATGCAAACTGTTAATATAACTACCTTCCTACCTTCTTTTCAGATGTCGAATGTATTAATTTACCCTCCGTCGCCAATGTAGTATCCCAGGGACGAGGTGTTCTACCTGGATTACATACTAATTAATCACTGTACACTGTTTAGCCAACTCGTCTGTCATTACGTCAGTTTTATTCAGAACCGGACATATGGTCGACATCAAACTACTACACTAGTCAGTTAGCAACACTAGTATCTAGTCAAGTAAGAGAGCGCTTCCGGGAAGCGGGAGCATACAACACTAACTCAAGTTGCAAGTTCCACCAGTGGGCGGCAACCAGACAATCTAGGCAGAAAAATATCAATTGAAAATACATTGAATACATCAAAATCAAAGCAATAATGAACAAACAAAGAGAACAGCAAAATCATAAATATGAACATATGACGATAAATTAACATTACATAAACACAGAGACAATGCCCCACAAATAAAAAGTTAAAATCAATTCTTCTTTATTCTTCGATTCATTATCATTGCTTCAATTTTACTTTTAAATTGTACAATTCCTAGCTCAGTAAACTGGCTTCTAATATCATAAGAAATTGAATTCCAAAAGGATACTCCTCTGTACAAGAATGACTTTCTTAATGATTCAGAAATTAATTTAGGAACTTTCAAAGAGTTCATTAGAATAGAATTTCTATCACGATCAACAAATTGAAAAATATCGGGTAAAATACCTGAATACATACCTTTCAATATTTTGTATGTATTTACCAGTACGCTATATTTCATTTTTTCCTCAATCGTGAAGCAATCAGATTGTAAATCTTGGCTCATAGGAATTGAATCAAACAGATGGTCAATTCTCTTCTGAAGTACAACATATTCGGTAGAAGGTCTTACTGCCCAAACCACTAAACAATAATCAATAATAGAGTCAATATAAGAATCTACAAGTAACCTCAACATTTTTTCTGTTACAAACCTCTTCATTCTACTTATAATTCCTATTGCTGATGATACTTTATTACATACATATTCATAATGTTTCTTAAAATTTAAATTACAATCTTAGAAAACTCCAAGATATTTAAATTCATATACTATAGAAATTAGCTTACCATTACAATTCAACGTCAAGTTCATGCTTCTATCATTAGCCTTATAAAAAATCATAAAATTTGTTTTACTATAATTAATATCAAGTTCCTGAGTTTTAAACCAATCATCCATCCTCTTTAAAACTTCTTGAAGACGTCTTACGATCTCTTCAACATCCACACCTTCTAAATAAAAGACCAAGTCATCAGCATATAAAATATAATTGATTCCTCCCATTATAGTAGATATATCATCTATGTAAAGAAGAAATAAAAGGGGTCCTAATATTGATCCTTGTGGTACTCCACAAAATATATTGAATAATTTTGAACTATATTTTGCAAGATTGATAAACATTTTTCTTTTTAAAAAGTAATCCGCCAATATTGATAACAAATAAGGACTTTTGTTATACCTGGTTTTTAGTTTTATTAGTAAAAAAGGTACTGAATCAAATGCTTTCCTAAGATCAACAAAAACAGCACCAACCTTACCATTCCGTTTGTCGATCCATTTATAGATAAAATCTGTAAATGCTAGAAGGGCACTTTGCGTTGATCTACCTTTCCTGAAACCATGCTGGTTTGCACTTAAACCTTCAGATGCATCCACTTCATGTAATAACCTCATGTGCAAAATATTTTCAATAATTTTCCCTACAATTGGAAGAGTTGATATAGGTCGATAAGAATTCCTATCACTCTTTTTACCTTTACCCTTATAAATAGGTGTTACCCTTGCCAATTTCAGCTGTGTTGGGAAATCACCTACAAGAAAGAAATGGGAAATTAGATACGCCAATAATCCGACTATTGATGCGCATTTCTTGAATACTTCGCATGGAATCTCTTGAAGTGTTGTCGAGCTTTTAATTTTAAGGCGTTTAATTGCTGAAATGACTTCTTCATTAGTTGCCTTTACATGCGGGAGATCATCTGCTTCTTTTCTATTTAAATCTTTAAACTTACCAATTTCACTGGAATAATCTACATCGTTCACAACAAAACTTTTCTGTAATAAACAGCAAATGTCAGGATTAGACGTGTAGGATACCCCATTCTCTGTCAATGAGGCTATGCTACACTCTTTTTTCACTTTGTTACCTGTCAACTTATTATAAACTGACCATAAAGATTTTGAAGAAATATCATTATCAAAAGAAGACTTAAAATGCTCACGCTTAGAAAAACGAATCTGATTATTTACCTTATTTCTAACTTTCTTGTATTCCTCCCACGTTGATGGCCTTCTAAAAATTCTGAATTCTTTGCGCAAGTGGTCTCTCCTATGCATGGATTTTCTAATATCTGCTGTTAACCATGAGGCTGGTTTTCCTTTAACTCTTAATTTCAAGGGGGGTGCTTGCTCATTTAGAGTTTCCACAGTTACTTTAACAAACATTTCTAATTTATCATCTGAACTTACCGCCATACCAATTTGGTCAATGGGACCACTTGATATATCTTCATTTACCTGCTTCCAATCAACATTCTTATAATTTCTAGTATTTACAAATTTAGGAAGAAACTTTTGCTTATTAATCTTACGAACACAATAAATTATTTCATGATCACTTAATCCTACACTTATAAGACCTGACTGAATAATATTTTCATTGTGATTTACATAAACATGATCAATTAAAGTAGCTGACCTATTATAAACCCTAGTAACAGATTTTATCAATTGCGCCAATCCATGTGATCTAGTGAGAATTTTGAAATGATTTACTGGTAATGTCTTCTTACTCAAATCAATGTTGAAATCACATAGAAAAAATAATTCATTAGCTTCCAATTTTAAATTATTTACTAAACTATCAAAACAATCTGAAAATTCTTCTAACTTTACGTATGGAGCTTTATAAACTGCTGTAAAAATCATTGGTTTTACATTTGGAAGCCAGAATTTAACTGACTGCAACTCAACATCCATAGGAAATTTAACTTTACACTCAACTACACTTGACATGAACTTCTCAGCAATATAAATAACTAACCCTCCCCCTACCCTTTCACGATCAAATCTTAGCATTTTATAATTGTCAACAGTACTAAAACCACCTAGAACAGATTCATCTAGATATGTTTCACAGCAAGCAAATATATCAAAATTGTACGTGTCAAGAATAACCCTCAACTGATCTATATACTTATCCAACTTACGTATATTAAGATGTCCAAGCTTCATTCCTTTTTGCAATACTGGTAAACCTTTAGCAACATCATCATTACTTTGAGACTCTTCGTCGACATCATGATTAAAAAGATCGTGTACACTTAGAGGGGGAAATAAACAATTAATACAAAACCATCTCGGCGAAACTCTTCTTGTTCTATTCTTCAGTTCATAGACATCTTGAACACCACATTGAAGACACTTGCTGGTATTCCAATTGTCTATACACTTATTGCATTCCCATCGTCCAAGCCAGGAATCGAATGTCTCATTGCTCATATTTATACACATTCGATGAAAAAAAGCTTTACATACGTAGCACTTTAGGCTTTTATTTTTATATTTCTTCTGCAACTTACACACGGTACAATACTTGTGCTCGCTCGTCCACTCCTTCCTCTCGACGTAGGCGAATTAATAATAATTGATTACTAATAACCTAATCTAAAGGTGTTGTGCCTTCTAAGAGGAGGGAAGAAGTGACCAGGAAGGCGGTCCCTACCTGGTTCGAGGGTAACAAGGCTAGATCCACAATACAACACTGTAATAGTATGTAGATTTAGCTAAAAATGTAATCTTAATTGAAATACAATGTTCATACAGGAATGATTAAATAAAATAATAGAACCCTAACTTATGGCCATAAGTAATAAACTAATAGTACGATACCCATGGGCTTTCTCGACGTAGGCCTTCGTAGTAACTGAAGAGTCCGGGCAGTCGAGTGGAAGCTTGAACCACTACAACTTGCCCCCCCTAGACGAAAGTCAAAACACAGGTATTTTGTACTTTCATCTAATTACATGACTTGTTGTATGGCCGGAGATTTGTTGATGATTTGATCAACCGATACGCATTGAGACCAATAACCTTCCCTCTATCAAATGGGCCCTCGTACAACAGGTAGAACTTCTTAATGACCTTAAGGCGTTGGATATGCCAGCCGTCTTGAGCAGGACCTTGTCGCCCGGTGTAAACGAGATGAGCTTGATGCCCGTGTCGTGGCTCCTCCTGCGTCTCTCTGCTCTCTGCTGCATCCGAGTCCCGGCGAGAATGATTTCCTGATCAAATGGAGTGAAATTATTTGGCTGTAGCTTGAGTATTTTGTCTATTGTTATGTCATCAACCTTCTCCCGAATTTCACTCAAGGTCGTCGCCTCTAAGGTTGTGTTGTTGTTATGACTGCTTCCCGAGTCTCAAGCCTGAGGCTGGCTCGTCAGTCCCTCGCTATACCCTGTTTATGGCCATTTACAATACCCGCATTGTTAGACCTCTTCTCTGGCCCAACAATGTGTGTCTGTTGATGGATGCTCAACTTGGCCAACACATGTAACTCTGTCGCAAGCAGCCTTACTGTTTGTGAGTCAGGGTTGTCCTGAGTCGACCCCTGGTTGTGGTTATTTACGTTGTGTTCCATAAACTTTATTACACTCTCACTGTTTGGTAGAATAAGAGTTTTTTTCATAAAGTCAATTTGAATACAATACTCGGATAACCAATCTGACCCCAGAATCATTTCCCTGACTAGATCAGGTATAATTAGACAAACAATGTCAAACACAAGTCCGCCTATATCGACAGTAATAGAAGCTTGCATCGCGATTTTTTTTCTTTTTCCTGTAACCCCAGAAATAACTACACCTGTTACCGGCAGGGTGGGTATTATTGCTCCCTGTCCCTGCATGCGTAGGTAGAACTCTTCGGAAATACACGAGATTTCGCTGCCGGTGTCTACTAATATGGCTATCATTACGTCATGTAGTTTTCCTAGGACCTCAGGAACCACGCGACTAGAAGTAGGACTCGTATCTACACCTTTGCTTTCAAGGAATTTCTTAGATGGATTCTGGCTCTTGAAAACTGAAAGAATAGGCGCTACAGTTTGCGAGCCATCCATGAATTCACATGTTTCTACCTCTTCCGATTTACCTGAAGATACATCATTACTCTGTTCGCGTATAGCCAATACTTTATCAACCTTATCTTGACCGAAAGTTGATTAAATCAGACTAATTAAGTCCGCCCTCTCCTTCAACAGTTGGGTCGCCTTAGGGCGGTGAGAAGCAACCCGACTTAGTTTTCCTGCACCGTCTCACCCGCGGTCTCTTGTTCGACCCCTGTCTCCATCTCCATTACGTGCACCCGTTTGTCCCTCACGGCCTCTATTGGCAGATGTTGACTGCCAGCACCTCGCGAGTTCACTGCTCTGTTATTCGAGTTTCCCGCGTTTCTATCGTAGTCCGTCGAATCTAGTCGTCTTATGAGTTTCAGGCAGACGTCTATACTACTCATATTAGCACTAAGGATAGTTGAACGCATAGCGGGAGGGAAATGGTCCGCCAGTGAGTCAATTAGTTCCGCGTCACTAAGACGCGGAGTCAAGTGTCGAGCTTTGGCTGCCATTTCAAGGAAATATTCAGCCCTCCTACCCTCGTAACTTCCTGGGCAGCGACCGTAATTTATCTCCTTCTTGACAGCCATCTGCCTTGCACGGCCCCAGTATTCGTCTAAAAACGCTTCTTTGAAAGTGTGGAACGAATCGAACTTGTCCGAGAATATCTCAGCCCATCGCTTTGCAGACCCATGCAAACATTTCAATGCAAGTCTAAGCTTGGAACGCTCGGGCACCTGCATAGCATCAAATTGTCCTTCAACCTCACTAATAAACGTTATAGGATGCGTCTTCGCACTCCCGTCAAATTTGACTAACCCCTTCTCTACACACTCATACCACGAAGGCGACGCAATTGCCTGGTCACTATTGACAGTGAGAGGCCTACTATCTTCCGACACTGCAAGCGCGGGGCTCTCAGTTCCATTGCCCTGTCCGGACATCGAAGCCTGCACCGTCTGCATATCATGAATCTGCACCTCCAATTGTGCCACCTTATCGGATAGAGTAGACATCTGAGTGTCCACTCTCGTCGATACCGTGTCGATTTGAGATTTGATAGATTCTTTCAAATATCATTGTTCTCACTCAAAAAATCCCGCATGTCGTCCAGAGTGACACGTTTATTAGGCATATTGCTTAATATGTCACGCATGCAGAAAACAAATAAGTGCGATACACTATACAAAGTATCAAAAGTCTATCGGGACATGTCCCTGTTCGGGCGCCAAATGTGCTCGCTCGTCCACTCCTTCCTCTCGACGTTGGCGAATTAATAATAATTAATTACTAATAACCTAATCTAAAGGTGTTGTGCCTTCTAAGAGGAGGGAAGAAGTGACCAGGGAGGCGGTCCCTACCTGGTTTGAGGGCAACAAGGCTAGATCCACAATACAACACAGTAATAGTATGTAGATTTAGCTAAAAATGTAAGTAGTACTAGAAGCAAGATAGACAGACTAGGGGGAGGGAGCGTAGCTAATGTCTAGACATAAAATAGAGGAGTGGGGGTAACCCCCCTAACCCTAGGTCATTAACCCTAGGTCATTAACCCCTCCCCCTTCCCTCCAAATCAATTATAACCTTGACTTATTGCAAGGTAGTATTCTATATTACCCTCCACGCAGGAATGAAGGTAGTTCAATATACCCACACATCACCTACGGCAATCTATATTACCCTCCAAGCAGGAGTGTAGGTAGTTCAACATACCCACATATTGTAATGCATGTCGTCATTGAACATGACCTTCATCAAACAACGTTGATTCCGCACACACATACACACCTATAAGAACAACCTCACTCTCTGAGCTAGCACGTGCTAATGGCGCACGCACAACTTTTCGGCTTGCCTTACTCATGTTTGATTTCCCCCCACCACGACCACCATTTAGAAATCACCAAACGCCCTCGCCACAAGGTAGGTCGTCTATATTCCTACCATTAGCTAAAAATCTTACTTATACAATCACTCTCTACCTCTCTCTCTCTCTCTACCTTGACATTATGCGTGTTCGTTCTTGCAGATAATAATAACCTTAAGGTAGGTCACCTATAATCCCACCACACGCGCGTGCGTGCGCGCTCGAGGCTGTCGACTCCAAGGTGTAGGCCGTCTTCTGAAGGCTGTAGGTTGTATCTAATAGATATTTACGTTTTGATCGACCTTTAGTCCATCATCATGATTGCTCCGTCGTTACAAAAAGGAAAATACCAATGGCAACTATACATTTCCATAAAGGGGGAGGAGTGACGAAACGAATTGAATATGATTTAAATATAAAACCCTCCCACATATTTAACAGAGATAATATATTTGTCTCGGCTATATTAGAATAGATCACTCAGAAACTGTCAGCGTCAAGAGTAACATCGTCATCATCGCCATGGATAGTTGTAAACCGTTTACTATTTTGGAACGTACTACTATTCCATTGTTAACAACAATCTACGAACAGCAGAACATAAAATTTAAAATTGGTATAGATGCTGAAGGCTGGTGGGGTGTTCTATTCATATGTAATATTAGAAGATGTTAAACATGATGTACGACTCGATTTCACCTACGAAGAGTGGATTAATCTTGCAGCCTGTAATAGTCGTATTACAGATTTCTTCAACGATGACAAAATGTTCAACTTCGTGCCGCTGAGTGAGAAGTATGAACTTGGCCCATTGTGTACAGGGACCAAGCCTGCGATCGTGATTAAAGAGAGGATTGAAATGATACCAGGTCAACCTCCGACCGTGGCCATGCCACCTCAAAATCTCAGGTCGGTTATTCTTGAAAAAGTCGATGCCGTAAACCTTCTTTCAATACTACCCGCAACTATTACATCATTGAACAAACGTACTAATCAGTGTTTCGCCGCAAAACAACTTAACAAACTATTAGTTAGTGAAACATCAGCGAAGGCGTGTGAGTTAGATATACAGAAGATGAACTATTCTGAGCGGGAGGGTCACATTATAAATATCATTCGCAGTGACATGTAAATTGCTGAGAAAAAGACACGCCTTCCAGTCGCCGAATTACTAGACTATGATCTGTTAGAGAGAGAAATGAGAAGTACAATATTTCAACGTAAATTTGTGTTTGATGTACAGTTTAGGATATCTCCAGAGTTTTGTCACGTACCCAGAATAACAAGGCGTTAACAGCTCACGCACTCTGTAATAATTATCCCCCCAAAATACAAAAATTTGTAAAAAAAAAAAAACGGCAGCCAAGCTCTCCTTCCAAAGTCTTCGGCTGTGAATGCTGTGAGATATAGAAGTTGAGCCAAGCATTTCATTCTTTCTCCCTAGTTTCGCATTAAAAAGAAGTAAGATCATTTCGCCTGTTGACGAGCGCCAAGCCAACCATTTTCGTGGTGAAAAAAGTTAAAATTTTAAACTCAAAATCATAAAAAAATTACTTGGCCATTGACTTTTTAGAGTCCTCGTACCAAAACGAATAGCCAAGTAATTTTTTTATGATTTTGAGTTTAAAATTTTAACTTTTTTTACCACGAAAATGGTTGGCTTGGCGCTCGTCAACAGGCGAAATGATCTTACTTCTTTTCAATGCGAAACTAGGGAGAAAGAATGAAATGCTTGGCTCAACTTCTATATCTCACAGCATTCACAGCCGAAGACTTTGGAAGGAGAGCTTGGCTGCCGTTTTTTTTTTTTTTAAATTTGTATTTTGGGGGGATATCACATCTTTTTGTTGTTTGTTTTATATCAAGGCTTAAAATATGTGAAATACGTGTAAAGGTGGATACAGTGCCTTTAAAACAGATTGTCTAGAAACAAAAGCTACCATCTTTTTTTTGTTTACAATCTGTAGGCCTAGTTGGCAATCTACAATGTTTTTATTAAATTTAATATGGTTAATGTCGTCTTGGGTTTTTGTGTAAATGATTTGTTGACCGGACTATAACACATTGACGCATAATTTTAATCAGCAATTAAAATATTAAAAATTGAAATAAATACAACATAACGTTTTTTCCCAAGTAAAGAATGGTAGGGAACAGTGGGGGGTGAAATATCGCTTGTCTCCTGGCGAATTATTATGTTTCAAATTATTATGTACCAGTACCACCATGCCAAATTTCATGCTGATAACTCATTCGGTACCTTTATGATGAATGCTGGAAATCAAGGTAAAAATAATATAAACTATTAGGGAGGGGGGTTGAAAAAGTGTTGTTTAGGAAATGAGAATAGGCTTATTGGGTTAAAATACATTAAAACATAATTTACTAATTTGAATAAAAATACAATTTTGGGTTAGAGCTATGAATTATTCCAATTTTAGGGGATGATTTAGGGGATGTTGGGGGTGGAATATCGCTTGCATCGCGACGACTTATTTTTCATATTAGTATGTAACATCATGCCAAATTCCATGCGGATAACTCATTAGGTGCCTTCAAGGTGAATGCTGGAAATCAAGGTAAAAATAATATAAACTATAAGGGATGGGGGTTGAAAAAATGTAGTTTAGGAAATGAGAATAGGCCGATTGGGTTAAAACACATTAAAACATAATTTTAATAACCACCTAATTTGAATATAACATCAATTTTAGATTAGAGCTATGAATTATTCCAATTCAAGGGGGTGTTTAGGGTGGAATATCGCTTGCCTCTCGGCGGATTATTTTTCATATTATTATGTACCATAATGACAAATTTCATGATTATAACTCATTAGGTGCCTTCGTGGTGAATGCTGGAAATCAAGATAAAAATAATATAAACTATTAGAGATGGGGGTTGACAAAATGTGGTTTATATAATGAAAATATGCCGATTGGGTTAAAACACATTAAAACATAATTTTAATAACTAATTTTAATAAAAATTCAATTTTAGGTTAGAGATATGAATTATTCCAATTTTAGGGGATTATTTAGGGGGTGTTGGGGGTGGAATTTCGCTTGCTTCTCGGCGAATGATTTTTCATATTAGTATGTAGCATCATGTCAAATTTCATGCTGATAACTCATTTGGGTGCCTTCATGGTGAATGCTGGAAATCAAGGTAAAAATAATATAAACTATTAGGGATGGTGGTTAAAAAAAAGTGATAAAGGAAATGAGAATAGGCCGATTGGGTTAAAGCACATTAAAACATAATTTAATAACTTGAATAAAAATTCAATTTTGGTTTAGAGTTATCAATTATTCCAATTTTAGGGGATGATTTAGGGGGTATTGGGGGTGGAATATCGCTTGCCTCTCGGCGAATGATTTTTTATATTAGTATGTACCATCATGCCAAATTTCATGCTGATAACTCATTAGGTGCCTTCATGGTGAATGCTGGAAATCAAGGTTAAAATAATATAAACTATAAGGGTTGGGGGTTGAAAAAATGTGGTTCAGGAAATGAGAATCGGCCGATTGGGTTAAAACACATTAAAAAATAATTTTAATAACTAATTTGAATAAAACATCAATTTTAATTAGAACAATGAATTATTCCAGTTTTAGGGGGTGTTGGGGGTGAAATATTGCTTAATTGCCTCTCGGCGGATTATTTTTCATATTATTATGTACAATCATGTCAAATTTCATGATGATAACTCATTAGGTGCCTTCGTGGTGAATGCTGGAAATCAAGGTAAAAATAATATAAACTATTAGGGATGGGGGTTGACAAAATGTGGTTTATATAATGAGAATAGATCGATTGGGTTAAAACACATTAGGGAACATAATTTTAATAACTAATTTGTTTAAAAATGCTATTTTGGGTTAGAGCTATGAATTATTTTAATTTTAGGGGATGATTTAGGGGGGGTTGGGGGTTGAATATTGCTTGTCTCTCGGCGGAAGTTTGTGAGTCTGATGAGCATCTAAGTGTGGTCCAAGTTTCATAGTTCTAAGATGTACCGTTTTCTCTGTAGGCTCTTATTCCTCTCTGTCAGAATCCACTACCCCCCCCCCCCCCCAACCAACCAGCCAGCCAGCCGGACGATTATCGTCTATATTTACGTACTTTTTTAACACAGAACGGGTTATCGGATCGGGCTGATTTTTTTTTTGGTATGTCATGGACCACATATCAGGTCATATACCGAGTTTCAAGATTGTAAATCTTTCGGGACGGCGTGTGCAGATAGCTGAAACCCCCCCAACTCGGGTAGCTGTAAACAGGGTCGAGTTAGTCATCGCCTTCTAGCAGTCGCGTGCGCTTGGCTGCGGGCGAACGACCGTCGCCCTAGATACAATATCCAACATGTCATTATTATGGTTATGTTTTGTTAATATTACTTATAATAATATGATATTGAAACAATCATATTTATAACTATTTAAGAAATGTTTTTACCTTGTATGTTGTCATATTTTAATTGTTTGATACATTAACTGTAAAGAAATCGAAATATCACTTTACATTCTAATAAAAAATATTTCTCTTCCAATGAATTGTATTATTTTAATGAAATTTATATGCGTAATTCTTTGAACTTTTGCAATGTTCTTGAAGTATAATATTAAAGACAAGTCGCGCAAGCGCGGCTTGAAGCCGCTACGCGGAGGGCGTGGAAAACCTCGTACTCGGAATACCTCGTAGTTGGAAAACCTCGTTGACGCGACAAAATCGCGAATCGGTCCGTGTACGGCCGCGATTCGGTAGTTTGCGGGTAACGTTTGTCGTTTATCCGAAGTCCTGGGACAAATTTGTTTTACGGGACACTTTCGGTACGCCGCCGGACGCTGTCCGCCGCCTCTAAGTACGGTGAAAAATGATTTTCGAAATCGGAACATTTTTACGTATTTCGTGTAAAATGTGTGAGAAATGTTTTCCTGGGACAATTGTTCGGGACTCTGATGTAAAACGCACTTGTATGCAATGCTGCTATCGATACATTCCCTGCGCCACGTCATGAGCCACATTACGTCAATCCTCGGGAACGGTCCTGACCTTGACAGAATGTAATCCAACTGAACAAAAAGTGTCCCGGAACGAACTCGAAGGCTTCCACCAAACCCGGTTTCGAGCACAGGTTCTCAAACCAATTTTATTTACATTACATACATACACTCCCCAATTTTAACCCTTTTCACTCGAATTCTTTTGTTTATCATTTAGAAGGCGGTGGAACAGTTTACTTTATAAAAGTCCATAGACTTGAAATATTGGCAAATATATCAAAAGTTACAAAAAATGTTTTAAAAAAATCGAAATTTTGAAATTTTTCTTTTTTTGTCATAGGTATAGTAAAAAAGTGCAGAAATACCCACGTCGGCTAACAGCCGACATACGATTGCAAAGGGTTTAGTGTGTCTCAACGTTTGATTTCGGTGGTATCTATATTCCCAATAGCGTTTAACTCCTCGACAAGATTTGTGTACACACGCCCACGGGTTTCAAGTTTAGCTACCTGAGACGCTTCATCAGGTTCGTCTATCTCTTCTTCGTCAATGATGATAACCTTATTATTATCATATGCACGTTTAAGTGACAGTTTTCTCGTAAGATCCAAAGCAGCCATATTTTCTAGCAAAAGAGTAATAAAAAAGTGTCAGCAAACAAAACGTATGTTTCGGTATTAATCTAACATGAATTAATCTAACATAAATTCACTTGAATAATATCAAAGAGTGACAAAGTTTTGAAATTCTGCACATGAATAAAAACATGTAAACAAATATGTATTTTATGTAAAAATCAAAATAAACAAAACACTCACTTACCAGGACAGGTTCTCTTCTCACACCCAGTGAAGTTGATTGTAAATGTAAAACTGATAGAGAACTATACGCTCCCCGACCTATATATATAATATATATATATATGGATTGTTGTAGGTTTTCGCGGCCCGTCATAGGATAAAACAAGGATCTTGGGTAAAACCGCGTCGAAAATAAGATGAACCAGGGCAGAACCTGGGCGTCCACCGACGTTTCGTCTGTACTACGTCAGACATTTTCAAGGTTGACTGTGACTCTACGGAGGTTAGAGACACAGTCAACCTTGAAAATGTCTGACGTAGTACAGACGAAACGTCGGTGGACGCCCAGGTTCTGCCCTGGTTCATCTTATTTTCGACGCGGTTTTACCCAAGATCCTTGTTTTTATATATATATATATATATAAAATATACAAAAGTAGTAAGATAATATTCTTCCTTTCAAGTGTTGATGGTAATACATAAACCTTCTTTTAAATGAAGGTCTAAAAAAGAAAAAGGTGGTATTATTATATTCCCACCTTCCACTGTTAACCCTATACTATATAAAATATACAAAAAAAAGTAGTAAGATAATATTCATACCTTTCAAGTTGTAAGGAAATGAACTTTGAATTTACTGCCTAGCCTAAAGAAGGCGGTGATATTAGTATTGTTGGAATAAGAAGAAAGAGAGAGGAAGATGGTAGCTTGTTTTAGGATGTGTAATGATTGTAAATGTTAAATCTAAATGGACTTTAATAAATAGAAAGTGATGTTAAAAGGTGAAGTCGTTATTTGTATTTGATTCTCCGTGACGGAATACAGATATCTAATATATCAGAAGTGGGATTCTACAGGATTCTACCTACGGAACCACGTTATATTTGCATGAAGTAAGACCACGTTTTGTTGAGAAATTCAACACGGAAAAACAAACGCCCACAGACCTTGGCGAATTACAAATGAGTTTCCTGACGACTCAAAAACTGATTGACCATCCCGAAAACAGCTACAAGGTAAGCCTAGACCTTAACTAGTAGAGTTACATGGCAGTGATCCTTCCCTTGCCAAGATGTTTACACGGTCGCAAGGTGACGTAGGCTTTGTGCCCACCACCACTGAAGGCTTTGTGCCCATGACCACTTCCAGTTCAGGCTTTGTGCCTCCTACCACTCTTAATCTAGGCTTTGTGCCCACAACTACTACCAGTTCAGGTTATGTGCCTATGATCCATTACAACCAAGGCTTTGTGCCCATCACCACTGAAGGCTTTGTGCCTACGATCGCTTACCAACCAGTGTATGTGACCACCAACATGTCAAACCCAGTCCAAACAGCAGGCCTAGGGGCTTACAACCCAAGTCCAAACCAGTCATGCCACCCCCGGGCTTTGTGCCCCTACGTCTAGCATGATGTACATGCCACAAAATGGCCAAGGGCTTCCAGGCCAGATACAAACGAAACTGGGTTACTACGCCAACCAACCACGAGTAGCTTCAATAAATACAACGCAGCCTGTGGTATCAACGAGAATAGCTAATGAAACGTATTACCAACCACAACCCACGGCTAACAGGGTAAGTGAGGCGGACAATAACATGCAATTGTTATTACAAATACTAATAGAACAAGGGCGTCAGACGTCTGAAATGATGCGTCAGGCACAAACGGTACATAGTAACTACGTGACCGTACCAGACCTAAACCCAACCATTCCCGACTTTTATGGTGAAGGGTCTCGTATTACACCAACGGCTTGGCTAAAGATAATCGATCGAGTAGCTAGCGTAAATAGATGGCCTGATGAAGTAAGACTGCAGACCGCACGTGCCCATTTAAAAAAGGGAGCACTGTCTTGGTTCGACAACCCAGACAGGATTTTTGATTCATGGTTAGAATTTGAAAATCAGTTCAAGGCAACGTTTGGAGCTGAACCCGACCAGGTACAACTCACTACGGAAATGTTAAAACGCGAGCGGAATCCAAACGAATCTGTTCATGAATGAGTATTTTCACGATAAAGTTCTCCTGTGTGGTAAACTCAAGCTAATGTTAGACCGCATTGAATTCTACTTCATCGAAGGGTTAAACTACACATCAATGGGCGACTTCCTAATGAGCAAGGTACACTACAGTCCGGACCATATCCTTAATGATATTAGAGAATAGAGCGTTTACAATTAGGAAGAGCCAATAGAAAAACTAAAGTTGTCTCATTGTCGCATGGCGGAAAACCTAATGTTCAGGCGTCATATCTGCCAGAGACTCACGGACCAACGAGTAGAGCCGAAAACAAGGAAACAGCAAACGTTAGGACGAATGAAGACAAACACAAATATAATCCAACTAGCAACCCCACCAACTGCTAAAAACTGGAATGATGGCCGAAAGTGCTATAATTGTAATAAATATGGCCACGTAGCTAAGGAATGCCCATCACCCAGACGTCCACGTGTTTGTGGTGAATGTAAGGAAGAAGGTCACTCTTCATCATACTGTCCCAAAGACAAAAACTAATCCATCAAAAACTGTACTGGCTGTCGAGACAAGCTTTAAGACCACGCCTGCGATAAACAAGTTTATGAAGCCGGTCATCGTCAACGGTCACGAACACATAGCGTTCATAGATACGGGAAGTTCGTCCTGCACAATAAAAGCCTCGGCGGCAATACAAAACAAATTAGTAATCCTTCCAACCACGAAAAACTTTATGGATTTGGCGAATCTACTACCGAAGCTTTAGGCGAAGCTAGTGTTACAATAAAAATAGATGACATCCAAGTGGAAGAGATATGATTACTAGTAGTTTCCCGACCAAGCGCACCGGCGGACTTGATGATAGGCCGTACAGTAACGGAATTACCGCATTTTTGCCTACATTCGCGTTGATGATAAGTTAATTTTTGGATATCGGAACGAAAGTCCATTTAAAGATCTGGACATTTCGGTGCCAGTATATGTAAAGTTGATAGTGACTGAGGATATGAAACTACCACCGAATAGCATGAATTTCGTATGAGTAGGCACGAAAAATCTTAGTGACGATCTCGTTGTACTTTCGAATCAAGAATCAAAGCAAGAAAAGTTGTTTCAACTCCGTGAAGGCAAAACGTTTATTCCCGTGGAGAATAATTTTCCCCCTTTCGAAATAGAGTATAGGAAGGGAGAACAATTCGGTCATGCATATGTACCCGAAGAAGTTTACCAACTGCACGTACAAAATACTCCAAAAGCATCGCTTGAGCCAATACATGAGAAGAGCTCAATTTAGGAAAATTTAAGTCGACAACCCTCAAGTAGTACGCTGGCATAAGGTGCTACAAGAATATTCTATTGGAGAAATCCAGCACAGACCAGGCATGAATATGGCACACGTCGACGCGCTTAGTCGAGCCCCAGTAGATAAGGCAGGTCAAGGAGCCGAAGCAGATTTCGAAGACAGACTTGATATGTTCAACTGTCTTTCCATCGAGGACAGAGTATATATGATACAAAGATCTGATGACGATACCCAAGAGATAAAATAAAAATGCTCGAGAAGGATAGCTACGAGCGATCAAAAGAAGTGAAAATAAAGCAGCAGGGTAAGCAGCAGGGTAACGAGATAAAAGAATAAAAGATTGTACCGCGTAGTTGAATCGAATGAAGAATGGCAAGAGACAGCGATAAAGAAAAACGAAGGTCAGAAGAAAATGAAAACGTATTATGATAAGCATCATCACGACAATAAGAAATTTATTATTGGTGAGCTAGTAGTGATGAAAAGAGGTCCTATCCCTACTGGTAATCCCACCAAATCTCAGGCAAAATTCCGTGGTCCTTAAGTTATAACTTAATGCCTACCTTCCGACACCTATCGAATAGAACAATTAAATCCCACTAAATCCCACTATTATTCCACCTCTGCGCATGTCTCTCAGTTAAAAGGTTGGCGGAATACGGAGGAAGCGGATGATGATGACCAGAAGCCGAGTCCGATGATGACGTGGCAGCCGGTGATCCAGTGTCTACCAACGAAGGTGGAGGAGAGTCCGATGGCGATGAAGAAGATGTCCCGGAGGCCGGTGACGCCGAAAAGTGGGGTCTAATACGACAACATTTAACGCGGTACTTCCATTTTAATGATAAACAACGTACACCTGTCACATTACCCATTATTGAAGTAGACAGGGTGATGATACATCACTACCTACTAGTGCTGCAAAAGTTGAGAGCGTGATAGATAACATTCGCGAATCTACACTGAGAGCCGTGCCTGCACAGAATAGAAAAATGCCAGTCATATTTATGACAGATTGAAAGAAGCTGTAGAATTAATTTCATGGGATAAAAAAGTACGTGTTTCTATGATTGGCCAAGACGTCAGTGGTTCAAATATTACAGATCTAATATCAGACGTGGTAAGAAAACGTAAACATTCTAAAAAAACCAAAGGAATAGATGTTTTCACTGACATTTTAGCAAACTTAAACTTTCCACACGAACTAATTGGCAACACTCAAACACGTGACATTCTAAAACGGAAAATAAAAGAGCACACCCCATCACCTCCAAAACGATTAGCACGACATAGACGTAGCAAACAAATAGCTTGGGAATAATAAAACTTAAAGAATCAAAAACTATTACACAAAGCTAACACTAATCCAGTCAATCCTGGCGGGTTCACCACTGCACTTAAACTATGGCGCTCAGTTTATAAAGCAGTCACCCTGAAGGAGGTGAGAACATGGCTCGAAAGTCAAGAGGCATATACATTACACAGACCCGTGAGAAAAAAATTTCCGCACAATCATTACATCATCTCAAATATTAATGACACGTGGGAGGTAGACTTGAATTCACTCGTGTCTTTGGCTAAACATAATCGAGGATATAAGTACATTCTGACAGTGATTGACGTGTTTTCAAAATTTGTATATTCACGTGCAATAAAGTCAAAGACTTCGAAAGATGTTGCAAAAGTTTTTAAAAATCGATTTTGAAAACTAGTGTTTTAACCCTATCATGGTCAGGTCTGATAAAGGTGGTTGAGTTCGGGGGGCGATCATTTAGGAATCTATTAAAATCTTATAATATAAAGTATTCACAAACTCGTAACGATTTTACTTAAGCGTCATGTTTGAGGGGGTGATACGCACCCTTAAGACTCGAATGTTCACGTATTTTACAGATAAGAATACGTATAAATATATCGACGTTTTACCTAAATTGATACAAGGCTACAATAGTTCACATTATAGATCTATCGGAATGTCACCGGAAAGTGTGAACCGCTCGTATAATATATTAGATGTGTGGCGTAATTTACAAAAGACTCATACAAGTAGAAAACGTGCACCAAGTTTAGAGTGGGTGAATATGTGCGTATAAGTAAAGAGAAAATGAAGTTTGAAAAGGGCTATGAAAAAACTATACTGAAGAGATTTTTCGCATTGTGAAGACTATAGCACGTACACCATATGTCTATGAACTGAGGATTTACGTCACAACCGATAGATGGCGTTCTTCTACAACCGAGGAACTACAACGTGGGGCAAATGAATGAAGCCACACTCTATAAAATTGATAAAATCATAGAGACAAGCGAAAAAAGGCATACTTCATCATCTCGTTCGTTGGGGGGGTTACAATAAATTTTTCGATTCTTGGATACCCGCATCAAACCTCACTAAAACATGAGTAAAATTTCTACATCAGCTTGCCGTCGAATTCGTCAATGCGCTATTACCCTACTAACACTACCACAAAGTTTACCACACATTTACCACGGCGTTACCAATTGCAAGGCGAGTGGGAGGTAGGTCTATTTGAGCTACACTACCCGTTATCTTTTTATAATGTCAGTTCTCCATCGAATCGTATCATCGTAAGTGTGTTTGATCGGACTATCAAACCTAATCGTCTTATAGCTGGGCGTGCAATTGAGGTTAGACAAGGTTTCTATCCCAATATTGAAGGGGTTATTAACAGCATTAAGCCACAATTCGCGAGCTATGGAGACTTGACGGTAGATTCACATAATCATACAGTTGTACGATTGCGAGATAAGGAGGGCGAGATTAGAATCATTCTATCACCTAGATTAGCAATTGCAATTAGGGTACGACCCGACAGTGATTTAGGCAAGGTGCTTCGATCGCCAAGACCTGTAGATTTGCGTCTTGGGTATGCCACAACAAATTTTGGTTTATGCGGACATTGTTGAAAATCAAACGGTTGGCGATACCCTATCACCACTTCTCAGAACTGTCAACATAAAGGAAGGGAATACAATTCCCTATGGTGGTGAACATTCAGTAACATTCAATCCTCTCATGTATATACCTCTAATAAAGAGAGATTTTGAGACAATCACAATCATTTAAATGACATAGCTGGTGATATTCTTCCATTTGCGCTCGGGACTTCGTTGGTGGTGTTACATTTAGAAGGAGAACTACACCTCCAGCATTATGAAGCACGTGATGACTGCAAGAACGCTAATGCGTCACAGATCTAATCCCTTTCATTGACTATTATGTTAATCAAGCAGGTGGCGGTATAAAGGTGTATAGAGGGTCGGTCTATCATAGGGGGCATGGAATTGGTTATTTCTTTCGTTCTATATTTAGAATGATTTTCCTGTTTATTAAGTCAGGGGCTAAAGCGCTTGGTAAGGAAGCTGTTAGCACAGGCGCGTCTATTCTCACAGATGTTATTGATAGTAAAAAATTCAAACATTCTCTCCAAGATAGGACTAGAGAGGCGGGTGTCAATCTTAAACGAAAATTCGATGATAAAGTAAAAAGCATGGCACAAGGGGGTAGCGGTGTACGTAAGAGAAAGTTAAAAATTAAAAAACGTAAAATAAACAAGAAGGAATATGATATTTTTTAAAAGTTTATAGCAAGAGAATAGTTGTATTCAATGACAGTTGTTGTCGAGCCATTGATCATGTCGCACGTTAAACCAAGGTCCTGTGAGGCGATCAATTCAGCCCTCGATACATTCGAGGTGCCACCTACAAACGTTAGTGTTGAATCGGGTCACTATATGACCTATAAACCTACAACTAGTGTACAAGGAAGCGCACAGTATGAAATAGTGGTACCCGGTAATCGTGAGGAGTATATGGATTTGAGTCGTAGCTTTGTCAATCAGAGGTAAAAATTGTCAAGTTCAACGGACTACCCATTTTAAAACAAGATAGTAGCACTACAGCAGGTGAAAAAATCGTCGTAGGCCCGTAAACAATTTCGTAAGTGCACTATTCGAACAGGTAGATGTGTATTTGAATGAAAGTCTTGTGAGTAGTCCCAGCCATCTGTATCAATACCGTGCTTACCTAGAAACGTTGCTAAGCTATGGAAAGGATACTAAGGATAGCCACCTAACAGCAGGGCTTTGGTATAAGGACACAGCTTGGCATTTCGATGATATCACCGACAAGAATCATGGTTTTGTTAAACGCATAAGCATACTGCCGAGAGCAAAGAGTTTGATCTTATCAGTCGCATTCATTGCGATCTGTTTAATCAAAACCGTTACCTTCTCAACGGTGTTGGAATGAAGCTCAGACTCATTCGCAGTAAGAATGCATTCTGCTTGATGGGGGATCGACCGGGTGGCGCTAAGATTGATATTTCAGATGTTACACTACATTATGTATCGTGTGAAAATAAACCCCGCAATAATGCTTGGACATAGTCACGCATTGTAGAAGGCTAACGCTGTATACCCCTTGACACGTGTCGACGTGAAATCGTTTACAGTCTCGGCGGGTGTGATGAGCAAGACCCTTGATAACATCTATCTAGGCACACTACCTAAAAGAATCGTTTTCGGGATGGTGAAAAACAGCGCATTCAACGGAGATCTATCACATAACCCGTTCAACTTTGAATCTTTTAATTTGAATTACCTGGCTTTCAATGTGGATGGCGTGCAAATACCATCTAAGGCACTCCAACCTGATTTTGATAGAACGTACACAGCTTGCTTTCAAACACTCTTTGCGGGGACTGGAATTAAATTTTTCAGACCGTGGCTTAAATGTGAGTCATGATGAGTACCCTCATGGTAATATGATCGTTGTCTACGATTTGACAAATGATCTAAGTGCCACGTCATGTCATCTGCATCTTGCTAGGTCAGGTAACCTCAGCCTCGAACTACGCTTTAAGACATCCCTCACACATGCAATCAATTGCATCATCTATGCAGAATTCGACAACCTGTTGGAGATTGATCATTCGCGAAATATCAGGGTTGACTATAACAACTCAGTCGCATTCGAGAAAACGCTACTACCATGTACGGTTGGGAAATCGAACAAGCCCTCCTCTGTGATCAATTTGTTCAGCCTTATTTTAAAGGAGTATTTGCTGCAAACGATCTACCGCTCGTCGTCGATGTACCAGCGTTCCTGGTCATCAACACAGACCCTCTAACTGAACGTGGAGAGCATTGGGTCGCTGTGCACATCACGCCAGCATCACGTGGTGAATTTATGGACTCGTATGGACTCGAACCATACATTGACGAACACGTTGCCTTCTTGAAAAGAAACTCTACAGAGTTTAGACAGTGATGTTTGTGGTGAATACTGTGTTTTTATATCTAGAGCATAAAGCAAGAGGTTTACCACTCTCCGAGTTCCTCTGGCATTTCACACCTTTGAACACAGAAGCCAATGACGCGCTTGTACGGAGACAATTCGATAAACGGAAACGTTACGACATGGAGGCTACGGGGTAAACTGTCAACGCTGTTGTTCACGATATAAAAGAAGAAAACCAAAGTGCAAATTGCATTAATAAAGATCTACTCTCGAAGTAAACATGGATAAATTAACTACAAAGGAGGATTGCACAGCGACGGTTGGGGTACTTGAACAAACATACTCATTAAATAAATCTAATACGAAACATCTTAGTATTGGATTGGATGGACGGACGAGATTTCAAAACGTACATTAGCCTGGAAAAACAGGCACTACAAAACAAGTAATCTTCAACGCGTGGGAATGGCAGGAACTCATGAAATATATGCCGGATATCCTTCATTACATGGCCGATGAACATATGCCCGTAGAAGCAGAGCGCAATCTACGCATTGGACTTCAAATGTACATCTGACTCAGTTCAACGATACCCGAGTCATCGAGTTCAGGAGCAATGATCATAATATTGTCTCGCTAGGACGGCAAGTCTGATTCTATTATCGCACATGTCCAGACTTGTCTCGAACAGCATTACACAACATCAAGCATGGGAGTCCGATATTCGTCGCTGGTTTAACGAACACATTAACGCGCTGAAGGATGTCCTAGCTTCTACGGCAGGTCGTGACCTCGAGATCGGAGTTGATAATTCTTTAATTCCATCAACACAGAGGGCAGCAAACCGTACAACATAAAACAGCTCTACCATGAAACACGTGTTTTCCTAAACAGATTCATATGTGAAACCCTTGCACGGCTTGTTCAATAGAATAAAAAACTTTGAATTGTATAGAATCAAACATAATATTGCATTGTATAGAATCGATTTTCTGAAAAAACGAATTTGATGTAAAATAAAAAATGATTTTTTTTTTCAATAAAACTACATATTATTGAAATACAGTCGTCTTGTTATTAATAAAAAAAACAAAAAAGATTGTCCCAACAGGGATCGAACCCTGGACCTCTCCACTCAGAGTCGAGCGCTATACCACTGAGCAATTGAGACAATCGATAATATGTTTTGAATAAAAAAGTAAAAAACATATCACTAGGCTGTTAACACCTACAGCTTACAGAAGACGGCCTACACCTTGGAGTCGACAGCCTCGAGCGCGCACGCACGCGCGTGTGTGGGGTTATAGGTGACCTACCTTAAGGTTATTATTATCTGCAAGAACGAACAAAAGCATAATGTCAAGGTATATATAGAGAGAGAGGTAGAGAGTGATTGTATAAGTAAGATTTTTAGCTAATGGTAGGAATATAGACGACTTACCTTGTGGCGAGGGCGTTTGGTGATTTCTAAATGGTGGTCGTGGTGGGGGGAAATCAAACATGAGTAAGGCAAGCCGAAAAGTTGTGCGTGTGCCATTAGCACGTGCTAGCTCAGAGAGTGAGGTTGTTCTTATAGGTGTGTGTGTGTGTTTTTTGTATGTATGCATGTATGTATGTATGTAATATGTATGTATGTATGTATGTATGTATGTATGTATGTATGTATGTATGTATGTATGTATGTATGTATGTATGTATGTATGTATGTATGTATGTAAAGTTATGTATGTATGTATGTATGTATGTATGTATGTTTTTGTATTATGTATGTATGTAGTATGTATTGTATGTATGTATGTATTATTTTTATGTATGTATGTATGTATGTAGATGTATCGTATGTCATGACTTACTGCTATGTTTGATGATTACATGTAATGTGATGTAATGTAAAGATGTAAATGACTAGAGAAATATGAGTGTATAATGTAACAAATGTATCATGTTATTATTACTTGTTCGATGAATGTACCGTTTTCATGTCAATGTCCACTATGAAAGTAAATGTGAAACATTCTGAATTAAATCTTGCACTGCAAACTTGCAAAAACTAATTACAACAAAAAATCTTGTTTTGTGGAGCTTACTAAATTGGATTTGATTTGAGGAGCATAAAAGATGGATGCAGAATATATCGAGAGGGAATGGAGTTCATGAGTGGACCTTTCTGAAACATATTTTGGAATCTTGATAGCTTTATTACTTTGGTGTTGGCGATGTGATATGTTTAGCCAGTTTTGGAGTCGCCCGCGTCCACGTGCATAGCGATATAAGGAACGCAGCAGTAGCAGCTAGACTAGTCTCGACTTGATGAGTCAGAGCTGCATGCATGCATGCTGCAGCTGCAAATGAAATTGTGATACTCACTCACTCGTCCAACAATGGCGTTTTCCTAGTTAAGATAGTGATTGATGAATGAATAGGTTGACCTTGAAACTTAACAGTACGTCAAGAAGATGTGAACGATATCACAAGAAAACATACTGCACGTTGCACATATTGTAAACGAGACAATGTATTGTTGATCGTTTAATTCAAATCTGGAATAAAATGCACCTACACAGCATGAGATTTGATGGTGACATGACCTATCTACCCCACCTAGAACCGTCATCCGAAACTCACGAATACTAGAACCACTGTATAGATAGAACAAATAGCTCTCCTTTCACCGTCTGTCCATGATGTCATTTCATTCGCCATAATCGGCCACAAGAGCAATCTACTGCGCTAGTGTTCACACCCCGAAATTCATGTTCCAGTTCCTAATGGCTACAAGTTTATAGACAAAGTGGGCATCTTCAAAGAGTCGATGGAGCCATTGCGTTACTACGACGCGGTGTACGACTGTCAGAAGGACGGTGCTGATCTCATTGTCTTGGACAACGTATTCAAGTGGCAGATGATGAATGCGTTCACAGCTGACGAAGAAATCTATTTTCCAGTAAACTACAACCTACGGAACTACGCCTGGTTTGGTTTCAAACCCACAGGTGAAGGCAATAAATGGGTGACCTACGGTGCTGGTAAGGAACTATTAATATTGTTCGTTACTCAGTAAGTGCGTAGTGGTGCCAATATTTTTATTTCAGTTGGGCACCGAGTTTAGCCACTGAGCGCGCCACTGAGCTGACAGGCAGCACAGCGTGGTGAGAACTGACGGAACAAACGTTGGGCTTCGCCCGCGCTATCGTAATGGAATTGAATGGGGATCGAGTTATTAATTACGGATTTAGTAGTGTTGTTGCCGGTTTCGAGTGTAAAAACTAGTTTGAAAAAGTACTAGCAATATTAAAAAGTAATAATTTTATTATGTTAAGAAATAGAGCCTGGTTGTAAATACTCTTTTAATAATAATGTATAGGAAAGTGGTGAGACAAAAAGGTCTCAGTCTATGTGCTTGCACAGTGATCATCAAGGATAGGACATTTATCATATTTTATATTAGCCCATGCTAATATCTTTGGCTCTGGATAGTCGTGTGGTCAACTGTAAATGTAATAAAAGTGCTAAATTATTCCTACAATAAAAGATTTGATTGGCTCTATGACTGCCATCATCACTTTCACTCATGGAAATGGTAGGCCTATAGGTTCTGTGATGTGACGGGCGTTGGTCAGCTGTGAATGGATACGGTCAGTTGCTTCTAGGAAACTCTCAAAAATTGCCTTGACAAATTATTTGGCAACGTAATAATAAGAAGCAATTTGTGTTTATGTTCAAGTGTTGACAAAATACCTAGTAGTGCTAAATGGCTGAACATAGGCATATACGGCTAGCTAGGCGGAGGCCAACGTTACACATACACATACTACTTTTCGTTTGTTTGTTACTTTCGATCATTATGTTACGTTCCAAATTATTATAATTACAATAAAATTATGCACCATGATGCACTCAACGTATTCGTTGGCACAGGGTGAACCACAGGGTTCCACATTTCCACATTTTAATTATCTCTGTCGTAAAATATTGCGTCCGCGAAGAGGCCAAATCTAATGAAATGAATCATTTGCAGAAACAAGCATAAATGAAGGTAAATAAAAATCACTGACGAGGATTCGAACCGTCGACCTCTGCATAAGTCACGCAGTAGGTACCACTCGCAATAGAAAGCTGTAAAGGAGTGAA